>JH153419.1:346340-373890 GCA_000226015.1 Mnemiopsis leidyi
AAGTGACTACACAAAGTAGTGAATTGAAATGTAGAACAAACGACAAAGTGAACTACACAAACTCAAAGTGATGGAGTGAAATGTAGAACAAACAAAAAGTGACTACACAAAGTTGTGGAGTGAAATGTAGAACAAACAATAAGTGACTACACAAAGTTGTGGAGTAAAATGTAGAACAAACGACAAGTGACTACACAAAGTTCTGGTGATAAAATATAGAACAAATATTAGGCGACTACACAAAGTCGTGGCATGCCAACACGACATAACGTCGGCTGAAGCCCAATAATATCCCAGTTATCAGTTCTGAATAGAGCACGTTAACAAAGTAATTTCATGTTTAATCGTTTATTGCACCAAGTTTGGCTCCGGTTCACTGAACCCGGTCTGTTGTGTGGTGTATTAGTACGAGGAACAAACTGTGGGATTATTTGTTGATGTTCTGCTGAGGTTAATATCAGGACAGTAAGAAGTGCTTTTTGTCGCGAGGGTTAAATAATGAATTATTGAATTTATGATAACAAGATTCAAATTCGAGATAGCAGATAATTTTTAGATTCAATCTATTAGACAAGAAAGATAAAAGAAGTGGTCGTTTTTATAGCACTTAAGCTCGAAATTGTAGATCATAGTAGGGCCAGGGGCTGGACAAAAATGGTCGAGTTGTAGTTTTGAAACAGGTTGTTATAGTTTGTAACGGATTGCAACTATAAAGTATAAACTCAAAAAGAGCAAGCAGCCGTCACCCGCGGTAACAATATCTGATACATATAATTTTAGATACCGGTTTTGTCATTTGAATTGAAAAATAAGATCAGTATAAGTGTAAATTCACTGTTTTTTGTTGACAATAATTATAACGGTATTATCAATTTGTTACTGTTATTATTGTCGACACTTGGCACTCTAATATAGATCACTCTAGAAAAAAGATTAAACTTGTCACTAGAATGTAAAAAAATAACATTATCTTTAAGGACTTATCAAAATCATACGAAATTATTGAGACACGTGATCAATGACATAAACAATATTGCAAACCAAACTCTTATTCCTGAATTTTGTAGCCTGATCTTCATGCTACATGTAAAATAAAACATAGCTCGATCAACCTGCTCTGAGATTGACTTGGATGGTGGGATCCCAAATATGGGCCGAACAGAGCAGCAGGAATAGTATCTATGATAAAGCAAATATATTTACAACAAACAGTACAGCGTCACGCATGTCGCAAAATCATTCTTTATCTCCCTCTCTGAGAAATCTGTAAAACAAAAGGCTCCTTCAATCCTCAAGTATGGTTTGTTAAGGACAAAGAAAATCATAAAGTTAAATATAGCTCAGCAACTCGATGTTGATCGTACTATTGGTGCAGTTAATTTTGCAGGGATCAGACTCCTAAACACTTAAAGTGAGGGTACCTTCGGAGGTTATACCTATGAATACTTTGGAGAGTGTAGCTAATATCTATGAATACTTTGGGAAAAGCCTCGACTTAAAGTACTAAGCAGAAGCAAAACACAGCTAACCCTGCCAACACGATGACGTCACTATGACAGAAAGTTAAAACAATTACAGCCCCGACTTCAAGCCAAGTTACCAAGCTCAGACCTGACAGTCGACAGTACACTTTAACACACACTACAGTGCACAGCCGGTACTGCTACTGTGTACTCCGTACTTTGAGATGTATGAAGTCATTTGCGTGATCTTCAAGTTCAACTGGGATATGGTAGCATTTTTTACTGAATTTGGTATAAGTCGACGTCATCGCTGCTCTTATTGTGATTCAAGATATGGATTGCAACTAAACATTTTCAATTCGACAACTAAGACGATAGAACTCTCCCTGCCAGGGCAAAGATTTATTGTGGCCGGGATGTTGGATTAAGCATGGCCAGGAGCATGCATTTAGCATAGCCGAATGGTAAAAGTAGAACTTCAACGGCTTCGCAAGATTTAAACCCAAAACAAATTTTTCTTACACCCCATCAAGTCAAGGAAAATATCAAAGATTGTCACAAAAATGATAATTTTGACAAAATACTGGTTGACATTGCATTACCAGCGCCGTGGGAACCGTAAAGGGGTGCTAGTGTTTGCTCGGTCTGTCTGGTACGTGTATTGATCTTAAATCTGGCGGATAGGGTTACAATGTTGGAGTGTTGCTGCACAACAACACTCATGGTGAGACGTACTGAGAATCGAATTAGCGTTCAGGATTGTATCTGATACAACGGGGTTGTGTTATGGTTGTTAACTGGATAATTGTTCGATAATTAGGTTTATTAATCTGTGAATGGTTCCACCGTATACTCTCAGTTCTGACTGCTGACTAGACTAATATATTTTTAGCCGACAACAACTTATCTACTGAAATTAACTAGTTGCATGCTGGACAATGTCACCAGGATCATATAGGCCATGCTCCAAAAATAACAACAACAACAATATTAGTTTTGAGTAGCAATATAAGTATAGCTAGTCGATAAAACATCAAACAAACCAAAAATAAAGCTGGACTCCTACTTGACAACACAACCAACAGCGTCATTATCTGTAATCAAAATCTGTAGTTGTTGTTCTGTTTAAAAACTTGCTGGCACTGACAAGCAGCAAACACTGTGTGTGTGTGTGTCGGGTGTTAAAAACTAGGATCATTAAGCAAGCGTTGGGAGTCGAAGTGGCACTTTGATCTCATTACCTGTTACTTTGAAAATGTCAACTATTTCAGTTTGGAATAGATAAGAAGATTAAATTCGGATTTACTGAAGAATCAAGATTAACTGAAGCTCAACTGAACTGAGAACTTATAGTCGCCATCAAGTTAAAAACTAAGGCTCACCAGCTCAGTTTACAATCAAGTATCAAAAAACCTGATTAACACCTCCACACATGTAGGAAAACAGACGGAAAAATATCCAGATCTAAACGGTTACATTTAAACATAAAAATTAAAAAGTATGACTGGTGAAATAATATGTGGCAAATTATCAATGTTTTTACTAAAAACGCGAAGTAATCGAGTACATTATATGCAGTGTAAAACTGTACTGGTAAGCATGCTTGCAGTAATAATCTATTTCCACAAAAGTGCAAGCTTACATGTTGAATCACAATCGAGTTACATATGGCATTTGTACCGTACACCAATCTGCAACGTAACGGACACTTGGGCGTTTCGGACATCTAATTGGCTGTTGGTTTATCAAGTCACGGAAATAAGGTGATGTGATTGGTTTGTTGTGCGGGCGGAGGGGCTTTATTGGTTTTGGCCGTTGAATTTCCGTGAGAGAGCAAGATTGAGGGACAATACGCTTTTGAGATTTAAATTAAATTATGAATTCATCAAATCGTGGAAATACCACTCCAAGTTGCAGTATAAGCATATATAGGGCCGATTAAACTTATATCAAAATCAAATGATGAATCTCCATTTGAATGCTACACTTAGACAGTCGTATTTTGGATCGCAATAAAGCGATGCAAAAAAGGCATGCTATTTGAACCTAGGAATTTTCAAGAGTAATTTTGTAGATTGAAATGAAGCGGCCTCCTTATGGTGAGGATGAAACAGAAGGAATTTAATCAGTCTGAACTATCTCACTCTGAAGATGTTAGTTGCTACCTGGCCAGATGGTGTCTAGTAAGACCAGTCAATCAGAGGGTAGGACGAACAAATAACGTACAATTTAATTACGTGCTATCAAACTTGTGTTTATAATAGAATTCAATCACCGAATCCAAGTGATAGATATATCGTTAGCAATTTTAAATATCTTAAAAAGAAGAAACAAAGTATTGCTGATATTTGGAATAGCATTTCGGTCTCCTGACAAATTTAAGAGCTTCCATTACTCTACATACTCAGGATAAATTCAATTAAGCGGTATAAACAAAACTTACAAGGGTTGCCTTATTGAGTTTAGGTACTCAAGAAAATTGGATAAAGAGAGTAATGCCCATATTGTAGTACTATTTACGCATGTGGGATGAGATATTGGATTTCTGGTGATGCTATCCATGGTTGAAACTGAAAAGTAAAACGGGTAAAATAATTTACCCGGTAAATGCCAAAAAGTTCTGGCAGCTGATCTGGTCCACTTGGCAGGTCAAAACTATTCGCTTTTTACAATATTTCGTTAAAAGTGGAACTCATAGAAGAGCGAAATACTAGCAACAAAGTTCATAAGAAACAGAATGGTTCAGGAATTCTTAACGATCCCCCAAAAAAGAAATTACAAAAATGAGGTTAAAACGAAAACGTACCTTAAGCGTACTCCCAAGGTTTCCTGTTCCTGTAAGTTTCTAATCACGAACAACAGATAACTTCTACCGTTTCTTGTCAGGTATGCAATCAAATCCATGTTTAGCACAGTCTAGCTAAGCATTTGTACCTCAATCTGAAGACGTCTATTTCCAGTAAGCTGAAAATATTTGTAATTACGATCATATGACTTTAAATTTCAACGTCTGATTTTACGGAAATTAATCGACTTTATGGTCAGACACTCAGACAGATGTATTTTTACCTTAGGCTTGTCATTCATTTTACCTTAGGCTTGTCATTCATTATGAATTTTCTCTCATTTGTGTCATATTTTCTTGTATTCTTATAGTCATACTCATTAAAAATAAAAGTCATACCTTTTCATACATAAGATTAACACAAAATTTATTAATGATGCAATGGGGTTAATACAATGCTTCATCAGATTTTCCAACAGCAATACCATAGCAAAAAGCGTTTCAATGAAATTTCACAAAATGAAAATGAGCGAAATAAAAAGTATGAATCATGATGAAATAATCTTTTACAATTACTGCCCATTGAAGCCGCTGATAAGTTTACAATTTATATTCCAAGAATAAAGAACAGATATTACGCTCAAAGTCAATGCATGAACCGGTTTTGTTCTATATACCTTGATAAGTTATCTCAGTTTTTATAAGATTAACTTTAGATCTTTGCGTCAGACATAACATTATAAATTGTACATGCATTAATTTAAAGAACAACTCAGAGGAATCCAAAGATGATTCCTTGATAATAGTGTAGGATAATAGTAACAGTAACACAAAAATTGATAGAATCTTCATTTTCAAAGCTCGGACTGAAAAACGTCAATAAAATAGTTTAAAATAACGATGCAGCAAATGATGAAATCTTGGAATGTATAACGATCTGTTTCGAGAAAAAACGCTTGATATAAAACTGTTTCCTAAATTGCATGTGCTAGACAATTATAAATATCAAATTAAACTTATATTATTAAATCTGAATAAAATCATGTTAAACGTAAAGATAAATAAACTGGGATACATAGACAATTTGCACAAAAACAGCCTGATAAATAGATAAGTTAAATTTAAATATTATGTAAAATGATAAACTAAGAAATAAATAAAATACAGTGACTATTCGCTAATGAATCAAATTGATCACAAATGCTTACAAGAACTAAATTATGTAGGTAACTACAATTTCGAAGATGAATAACTATAACAATCTCACAATCAACAAAGTACCATAAATAACTAATTATCAAAAGTCAAAACTACCATTTTCTCTTATTGTCCGTGTATCAAGTTAACTTTTTAAAGACAAGTCTGCCAGCCTTTTTCACAATGGACTTCAAAAATTGATGACCAGTAAAGGTTTATTTGTTTAGTGAACAACAATGTTTACTGTTAACGGTTTGTATACTAGTTACATCTTGTACACAATTTCTGGAGTGTAATCGCGTTTTTAGTTCTACAGTTCCTGATGAGATTTCCATTCGTTGGCGTTTCTCCCGAGATTCCTATTCATTTCGTCGACGTGCTTTCTCATCGATCTAGTGATACATGTATGATAAACATCTTTAAAGGACAGAATCATTTATATGAAAACCGAGAGTATTATATCTAGTCAATCTAGTCAATTGTATTTGCTCGCCTATTTTTCATTCTTAAAGTAACTATCGCAGTTGCCGTCTCTTCAGTCATAAGACTGATTTGAAATACAATAGCGAAGTTGATATTGTATTGAAAAAATGACTTCCTAATATAATAGGTAAGCCGTTATATTCCACCATGCTATTGTATTTTTAATAAGTCTAAGGGAAAAAAAGACAGGGTTTGCTTAACCTCCAAGTCGGAACAAAACGTTTCCTTTTACTTTTAGACAGCAACTGCAATATTTAACCTGTTCTTTTTATTTCCATATTTTCGTTTAAAGATCAATATGGAAACCGTGGCATAAGTTACACTATGTCATACATTTTTTTGGTGTAAATTAGCCAAATCCAGTAATACCATCATAAAAAAGAGCATCATGTCTTAACGTGCCTTTTGACATGACCTAATCAATGGTAAGATTACAGTACCTGACACTCTGCTCGAAAACACGAAACTGGTTCTTGTAGTAGATGTCCTGGTACTGGTACTTCGATCCTTCCAGATCTTTCAGTTTGAAGTCCGGTCGTAGAGTCCCCTCTACAGCTCCTGATGTGACAAAACGGTTTCTTACACGATTTTCATAGATAATGTACTGCGTACATATACACTTATTCAGCCAGAAAGCACAAAGGGGTGAAGAACTGTATAGGCCCTCTTTTTAGCAATTCAATCTCTAAAATGTTTCTTGTTTGTAGCATTAAGCAGACTAAAAGAGAAAGAATTTCTGAGGAGGGGTCACAAACCCACAAATTTTAGCCAATCAGAAGCTATAAAGCCTTTCATTGGTCATAATTTGTGACCCATCCAAAAATACTTTTCTCTGCAGGGAGCGCTACAAATAATTGTATAATTCAACAAACCAGTTAGCCAAGTTTCAATGGTTGCTTCCTCGGGGAACTTGTATCCACAGCGTCTAGTCTTGGAGATGAACAACATTGCATCGTCGTAGTCGTATCCTGAAAAAGGAGAATGTCACGTGTAACGCAACACACTAGATTTCACTAAACTCGCACAGCGAGAAGAAAACAAAACTTATTATTCCAAATTCACTAATTAACAATTTTCTTAAATTCTGCAATCAAGAGATCAACAGGTTCGTTGTCATTCCAGGCTGCCTATGCTATTGTGAAATTAATAAGGAGTGAAGGTATGATAGTTCGTACCGATATTTACTGATACGAGAAAGCACTAATTGCATTTGGAATTATAATATGAAAATGTAAATGCGGTTCAAAAATAATTTTGTGACAAGTCGAACGGTCTTACAAGAAAAAGCAAATTGTATGAGTGCATTTGACATTTGTAGGAATTTGTAACTGCTCTTATATCAATATAATAACTAAGTTTGAACTTTGATCATTGTTGAATCTTGTTTGACTTGAATCAAATGAATGTGAAGTTTCAACATGCTTCACAAGTCTTGAAATATTCACAGAATGCACACAGAAGACACAGCAGTTTGAGATAGGATCGGTCAGTGCAATGGAGTGTCTTGTGCTATTGTCAATCTTACAGACGGTTCTTGTAGCAGGTATTGAAATCTTTATTGAAATAGTGAATAGTGATATGATTGTGCGAATTTATTTTCTGATTTCACATTATGTACAGCCATCGATCTTTTCATTTAAGGAACCAAACGCTCTGAATTTGATGCGTTAACTTTAACATGGATATTAATCACTTCATGCCACATTAATCGTTATATTCATATTTCCAGGACAATTCGAATCTCGATCGCAATCGCTACATCTAGACTTTGCAATCTGGAACCCAAAAGAGCAAAACTCAAACACTGGAGTCTTAGTGGCCACTCAACGTCTCCAAGATTCCAACCATTCATTCCTGGTGAACAGAACAGAAAAGTCATCGTTCCTCCAAACCGCTGATGCTATATGTAGACATGTTACCCCGGGTCCAGGGTTCCATCACGCTTCGTCAGTAGGACCAGTGGATACCCTTGATTGGGGAGAAGACAAGCATTACAAAATAGGAGGCAAATTAGTTCAGCTTCACGGAGTGCTGTTTGGACTGGACTGCTACGATGGAATCCTGAAGACGGGTAAAATGGCCTGCTCGTATAAAACAATTGAAGAAGAAGAGGAAAAAGTAAGGTCGATAAAGACGAAGAAATGCAGGGCGAAATACGAAAACTATTAATGTCACAGAAATCGAACTTAACGTTCCTTGATAGTGATCTAAACCAGACTGCCTCGATGAAATGGTTCACAGCAACCGCGATAACCTGTTTATGTGACGTGGGATACTACCTGACAAATAACGGTTGTGAGAAATGTAAAGAGGACAGTTACGGTGGAGGGGGAGAATACAGGACTTGTACCCAGTGTCTCGAAGGGACAACCACCATGGGCGAGGAAGGTGCAACCCGGGCCAAGGAATGTTGTCGTCAAGGTAACGAGGTGAAGAGCTTGGGAATGTGCGTCAGTTCGGTTTTCCTGGTTGCTTTTATTTTCATTACGATGGTTGTGGCAGCTTTCATTATAACGTGTGGATTTGCGATGGTCCGCGACGGCAAGGACGCCGTTGACTCCTCAGAACACTACCCGCAGTGTAGGATCGCATCTCGGTCTGGATCTGTAATGTTCAGAGCTGCCAGCTTTGCTGTCCAAGCTCGGGCGTCTTTACTTAATATCGTGGTGAGACCTACAGCAGCCTCATGATACTAAGGAATTTAAAATAGACTTGGCACATTGCCCCACATATTTGAAATTATACGTGCTCCTTCGCTCGGACGGCGTTTATGCATTCATCCAAGCGTTGGGCATTGTCACGACAGGATCAAATAACTTACTCATTAAAACTAATGGTAAGGCAAGTCATGTCATAAAAGAGAAACAAAGAAACTGGGCACCGGTATTGCTGGGTGATCACTTCGTCACATGACAGAATCTTGATTTGGCAGTGGCGTGCGAAGAATCTTGTTTGTTAGATAAACACTACTAGTAAACGTTGTGACTTGTCATCTTTCAGTTTCATTGGTTGATAGGCGTCACGTGACTCCGGTTTTAGAATTTGTTATCGTTTCGAAAGATCAAAAGTGTGGTTACCGTGAGCTGATTAGTGATAAGCTACTTGTATCGTAATAATTTTAGTTGAATATTTGAGGTCGATTCGATTTATTTTGGTGGCCTAAAAGGTGCTTTATACTCTGATAGTAATAATCTCATTTCAGCCTTCCGTCGCTTGTATAACTATCAGGGACCCCAGGTTTCCTCCTAGTATCAGTTTCGCCAATAGAGACAAGTGCCCGGTGAGAGACAAGTCCTCGGTGAACCGTGAATGTCTTGAGAATACTTTGTAGGTTTACTATTTTGTCGAATATTTCATTTCTCAAAATCATCACTGTCTTAGCACACGAGATCACCAGCTCTTATCTATCAATCGAAATAGGTATACTATTGGAATTAAGAAATGGTGAGTTTAAAGTGCACATGCAAATCATACTGCTTAAATGTTTTCATTCCGACATTCGTGTTTACTGTTTATTTGATCTTAAGAAATATAATGTCTGACTCAGAGTTTCTGTAAATGTCTGACTCTGCGTTTCTGTAAATGTCTGACTCTGAGTTTCTGGTAAATCGAAAATCGAAAATCTTGAGAAGTCAATTAACAGTGCAAAGTCGCAAAGTTAATCTGAGTGCAAAATTATAGTTAAATGTACTTTAAGCAACCTTTAAACGTTAACTGTGGACAATATAGGACGTTTTACAGGACTCATTGCGCATCGACAAGACCTATTGCGTGATTTAGGCACACTTTTTGAAGGAACATACTGGATTAAACCGTAAATGCTCTATAAGATACGAGTGTCTGATTTATGCAAGTTTTTCCATAAAACAACTAATGAACTTTCCTGAAATTATGGTAGTCATTAAATATAGAAGTCCATTTGACATTTGACTAAAGACACAGTTGACTACAAAGATTAAAAACAAAATCATCATATTCAATCAAGAGTAGGGCTAGTTCAAGATCTTTTTGTAAGCCGTTTTAAGCTGTTGATATTTCGATCAGTTGCTAGTACATTTATGAGCAGTCTCTATCAAATGATTCCAAAACGAAAAAGTTTCTGTCTTAGTTTCATCTCCCTGATTTGTTTCTTCTGTATAATACTGTAATAATACTGGCTTGAAGGAGCCAAATGGTATCCTCCCATCGGGTTTGTTGAGCAATATAAACAGCTCCACCCTAAGAGTTACGCATAGATAATTACTAATTAATAGATTAATGCTCTTGTCTCCTGTTTCTGCAACCTTGATCGCATTCAATGTTTAAGGTCATTAAATTGCTGCCTAAACTTAACTAACAATAAAAAAAAGTAGGTAATACGCTAGGTCTCCTATCTCGTGCAGCGGGTAAATGTTAATTATTCGATTGATAATTCAGTTTTGTTAAACTAATATATTTAGCTCAACCTATTGTTATTGAGAATGTTTACGCAATAAATAAATAGATGATTCATTATAAGGCTGGTTTAAAACTTCTAAATTTTGCATCTTATACCGATATTATTGATTAATTGATCCGACTCAAGACAGTGTTCCTCCTTAATTGTAGCGGGTTCATCTATAAACTCTTCCACTGGCTCTGTTTCTATATAATCTCAGCATTGTCAGCGTTATAAAGTCGTAAAAGTTTCATCTATGTTAGTCCTAAAATCTTCAACAATCTCCCCACAACACTAACATCATTATAGATGTAATTGATATTCCGAAGAGAAATCTTGTTTAAATTGAAAGATCAAGAACTAGATAGACTTTTAAATTTATCATAGTTTTCGTGGAGAGTATGGTTGTTTTCCACCATGTGATTTTCATTTACCTAGGACTAAAGGACTTTTCCGAATAACTTAGATTACTCTTAGTTATTTCACACCGCTGAGTATCAATTTATAAACTTTAATAAAGCACTGTTTTTCATTGGTCTTTGGACCAATAACTCAACTCTAAACTGCCTAAATCATTTCAATTAGAACAACAACTAGTGTTCTAAATGTTCTAGTGGAACTTTCATCACGCCTAAATAGAGAGTAAATTTCATGACGTTACTCCGACGCTAGCAATAAATACTTAATGTCCATGTACCATTAACTTTAAGTTTCTGATACTTACCGGTTAAATCCCGGTTAAATCAATTCACGTAGTTTCCGGCTCTCATGAAATCTATTCTCTATTGTAGGCGTGATGAAAGTTCCACTAGAACATTTCAAACACTAGTTGTTGTTCTAATTGAGATGATTTAGGCATGATGTAGTCGAATGCCGATGGTCGAATTAGCCGATTATAATGATAAGTGTTATTATGTTTTTACTTGTCGATAGTACTTGTGTCGGAGTGGGTTTCCTCTCTCGTTTTTTCTTCCTGTGTTTCAAGTTCTGATTTTGATCAGTGCCGCCCATCAGCACTAAATACTGATAAGTCGTGTGGTGTAGACTGTAGAGGCCATTGTTATATGTGATTAACGAGCTCTCAATTCTTAATTATTAAAGGACAAACCTATTGATGAATGATGGTATCTGAGGCCCATAATCCAGTAAGAAGCGACTCCTTATGTATTGAGCCGATACTAACTGAAACTTACCTGTGAGGCGATAAGCCCGTGACCGAAGCTAAAAATTGACGTTCGGGTTGTACAATTGCCCAATTAAAAACGCTTTTTCTGGCTCACCGAAACAAAGCAACCTATATAGCCTATAGTACTCGTACTCACGAGCCCATGCGAGGGTAAAAAGAATTGGCTTTTTTGAATGAGCCCTAAGTCTCGATTCTTTGTTCTTTAACAACAGGACAATCAAAGGCAACACAACTCAATTTTATGAACCTGAAAAAACATACAAGGGCTGCTTATGTAGCACTAATCGAATTAAGTTATAGTAGTTTCTACAACAAAGCTAGGTCGATATTCACGCTTCTTGTTTTTGCCGTCAGTCACGTTCGCCATTCGTTTCTTTTAATTGTTTACTAAAAACTTTCCGTAGTTTAGAGGCATATTAAGTTAAGTGGGTATGAAAATTATCAAAAAATTTCAATTTAGCCTAGCAAAAAACTAAATTTATATTTTTTCTAAATATTTGTAACTATGATCTACAAAGGAGATCTGATCAAACAGTGATACACTACTAATCGAAAAGTGAGACCTTGACCGTAAATGACGGTCCTGTTTTTGCTGTCCGTCTTCTTCATTGCGGTTTCTGCAACCGAAGGTAAGATTATGTTGAATATTCACTAGGTAGGAAGGAAGTCTAAAGTTTATAGTTAATCATTTGTTTTGGTTGGAGAGACGAATTAAACAGCTAACATGATTGGGTTCTTGAAACCCTCAACTCATTTATAATCTTTTGGGAACCTCAAATCATTTATTCGAAAGTAGATGTTGAAACTTGAAAGTGCCTAGTAGTCCGTAGTTTATGGTATGTATGATGTAGCTAGCAAATATGGTTCAAGTCAACATGTCGTATTGATTGAAATATTTTAGTTATACCATTAGCGTATTACTTGTTAAAAGATGTACGTAACAACTTTTGCAGTCCTGTTTCTATCACTAACTCATAAATACTAAATTCTTAAGTCATAATCACTAAGATATAATCACTAATGAAATAACTTTAGGTTGGACGATAGTTGGAACCAGAGATATAAACATTGACACAAGTTTAGATTTCACCCCTGTTCAAGTTCGGACAGATTCTACCGTTGGAAGTGGTGACATACTTTGGGTGCGATTTGTTGAGCATTCAACGAACAATGGTCCTGGCATAAAAATGGTCTTCTCTGATCCACCAATTTACTCGCTTGGCTATTGCGCAGATAATATTGTGTTCACCATGTGTGCTGGGTCTGAACGAGTCTGGACCATAAGCAAAGGAAATGGCAAAATCAAACTCGAGTGTGATGGAGAGGTCATATTTGACATTGACTACGCAACAAGCACAAATAGTCTCTGCAAATATTTTTGGTCTCTAGAATTTGGACAAATGAGATTCCAGGGAGGCGACTCAGCTTCGGATTTCTACAGATCTTATTCAGGTGCGGTGTTAATCGACAGTGATGTGCGCCAACCGGCCAACGGTGTGAGATTGACAAATTTATTAAACGCGACACTCTTATAATAGGCAGATTTTAGACAGATTATAAAATCAATGATGAGACAGTTTTCACGGACTGTCATTCTAATTATTAAGATTATCGATGAGTTTATTTCTTAAAATTGAATTAGGATCATAATCGGAGGGAGCATGCCTTTCATCTTGGATTATGCCTAGATACGGCCAAGAGTGGTGTTACACTTGGTACCAGGTTCAAAGCATTTCTTCCAAAAGTAGGTTTACTATACGGACCTATTTAGCTATTACGGACCTAAAAAGGACCTAAAACGCTCGATTTGAAGGACATGAGCGCTTATTCTAAGCTGGGTGGTGCAGTATCTTTGTAAGAAGCTCATATTAGACTCAAGATATGGTTCTTTCCAATTTCCAAAAGACATATATTTATTGAGGGGTAGTAGGTGAGTTTTGATGAGGAGCTCTTATGCATGCCCATCGGTTCTTGAACCAAGTCGTTTAGGTATAGATGATTTTAGAAGATTTCCTCTTTATAAGTTTCAGGTTTATGAGGTTCTCACTAAATTAGTCAATCCTTTTTTAAATGATATAAATAACTAAACATGCGGAAAGGCCCTGTAGAAAGAAATGAAAGGCATTGATAAATAGCTCGTTAAATAGAGATTTTACTGCATGTAAACTGTGTAAGAAAGACTGGGTCTATATATGAAAAAACCAATGAGAGGATAACAAAAGTTGTTTGCCCTTTTTCTTGGGTAAGGTAAAGAATGAGGGGGAGATGTGAGAGGAAAATAATTGGATATATAGTATGGAAGGATGAGTGGAGTAAAGTAGAAGTTTACTGAAGGAGTATTATCAATATAAGTTATAATCACTAACCTATATAATCACATTAGATTGGACGGTGGTCAGAACCAAGGATATAAACATTGACATCAGTTTAGATGCTAGCCCTGTTCAAGTACGTACAGATTCTACCATTGGAAGTGGTGACATTCTTTGGGTGCGATTTGTTGAGCATTCAACGAACAATGGTCCTGGCATAAAGATTGTCTTCTCTGATCCACCAATTTATTCGCTTGGCTATTGCGCAGATAATATTGCATTTACCATGTGTGCTGGATCTGAACGAGTCTGGACCATAAGCAAAGGAAATGGTAAAATCAGACTCGAATGTGATAGCAAAGTCATATTTGACATTGACTACGCAACAAGCACAAATAGTCTCTGCAAATATTTTTGGTCTCTAGATTTTGGACAGATAAAATTCCAGGGGGGTGACACAGCTTCGGATTCCTACAGATCTTTCGTTACAAATACAGGTAAACTACAAATACATATTAAACGAGATCACATTAAACCGTCTCAATAAACCTGGTCTCATTTAGAGGGCGGAGGGAGAAGTGCCCGATGACCATGATTTTACCATCGAGCCTCAGTTTGATCAAATAGTCAAAAAACTATGACAATGCTCATTAATTAGGTGGTATTTCAGTTTTCACGTTGTCTGGGCCTACCCGGCTAGTCTACATTATAATCTCTGTTTGTCTCTTTGTCTATGTTTATCTCTTTGTCTGTCACAGCCCTATTTGGAAATTTGTGGCAGATGTCAAGGAGTCACGGACCATATTTGGTGTTGGGTGAGGCGCCCACTGCAAATTATGAGTAGGAAACATGGCAACGAGCCAGTACACGTGCAAGGTCTTAGGTTTGCTTCTAGATGCCCAAATATGGATGCAGAATGGTTGGAATGTTTGATTTGTTATCCTTCACGTTGTCGTTGGTTGCGTTATAATCTCTGTTGGTCTGTTTTTTGTCCGTCACGGCCATAAATGGGAGTTTTGGGTAGGTGATCACTAGGCGTCACGGACCATATTTGGAGATGGTTAGGCGCCTACGTGCAAATTGTAAGTAGGAAATATTATAACGGGCCAAGCACGAGTATGGTTGTAGTTCTGCTTTAAGATGCCCAAATATGGATGCGTGTTGGTTTTTAATTTTTATGCTTGATTTGTTGTAACTTGCACCCTGATAAAATGCATTCCGCAAGTGGGCACTCTTGGAGCCTTTTTTGTTTCCCAAATATGGCCTTGAAAAACAAGCAAACAGACAAAGACATCTTAGAGATAATAACGACTAAAACCTTATTCAGCAGGCTGTACACAGTATGATTTTAGTTGTGCTGATGCTAAGCACTGCATCGGAATAGATTCAGTCTGCGACGGGAATATCGACTGTAAGGATGGACCAGATGAGGAAGATTGTGTAGGTGAGCTCACATAAAACTTAGATCAAACTCAGAACTATAGAACTATAGAGTTGAACTGTACGAGTAGTACATAGATCAACTATAGTTCTGACTTCTGAGTTTGATCTAAGTTTGATCTAAGTTTAATCTAAGTTGTACGACTGACAAAGATTATAGGTTGTCAGTATTTTTTCCCTTTTTAGCAATGATATAAAAGAAACTTAACAGGAACAGGATGAGATTTTTAATGCAGCTACTCGACTGTCGCGACTGTCGATTGTCCATTATTTAGCACTGCTTTTGTACTTTTTGAGATTAGAAATTCTTACCTGTTTAGACTTCTCAATACTCTATGTTAGAGTCAGAGATAAATTCATTAAGTTAGAAATAAATTCATTAAGTCAGAGATAAATTCATCATCAAAATATCAAGTTCTGGTTTGGTTTGTAAAATTTTCTGACGAGGAAAAAGATATACTTAACTATAAGGCCTTCAAGGACTTAAAAAGGCCTAAAATAATGAACAAATTGGGGGCGGAATGGGGTCCAAACGGAACGAGATAGAACATGAAAACTACAGGTTATGTAGATCTTATCAGTTATCGAGGTCGATGTAATAGGTTATGTGAAAATTTTATCTGGGGGACTTTCAAAATGAAAATTTTTAACTTTGAGCTAGAAGAAAAGTTAGACCAGCATTTCAGCGTCAAATTTAACGGCGAATCCTATAATGGTGACATTCCCGAAGATAATTTTCATTTATGGTCCCATATGGGGTCCGTACTTGGACCCCCTATGTGGCCGTTATTTACCCCGTATGGACCATAAATAATAATAATCTACTTCGACAGAAAATCAAACGGTGACAGTCCCGAAACCTAAAAACCATATTTAGACCCCTTTTTTGCATCTATTTGCTGTTTAGTGTTTATGGCTTTGCGTTTTACAACTGATAATAATATAAAATACCTTTAGATTGGACGGTGGCTGGAACCAGAGGTTCGAACATTGGCATCAGTTTAGACGCTAGCCCTGTTCAAGTTCGAACAGATTCTACCATTGGAAGTGGTGACATCTTGTGGGTTCGGTTTGTTGAGCCTTTAACGGACAATGGCCCTGGCATAAAGATTGTCTTCTCTGATCCAGCAATTTATTCGATCGGGTATTGCGCAGATAATTATAATCAGTTTACCGTGTGTGCTGGGTCTGAACGAGTATGGACGATAAGCAAACTAAATGGTAGGATAATACTTATCTGTAATGCTGAGGTTATATTTGACATTGACTACGCTACAAGCACAAATAGTCTCTGCAACTATTTTTGGTCTTTATATTTTGGACAAATGAAATTCCAAGGAGGTGACACAGCTTCGGATTCTTACAGACATTTTTCAGGTCAGTTTTGAACGAATTTTAACTCTAAAATTTTGATTTTTGATGGCATCCCATGACTTCCTGATCACGTCAAATAGTCTAGAGTTCATGTATTTTTGTTTTAATCAAGCAAATCCGTCCGGCATTAGCTCAACATTAAATCATGACTTTGAAAGCTCCACAGTGGTGAATTTGTGGGTTTAAAGTTGCACAATTCTCGGTTCTAAAAGCTTCTTTAGACCTAAATTTTGACCATTTATGGCATAAATTTGAACTTAAATACTTTTCCCAAATACTTTTGATCATTATCTACATGTTTACAAAGTTTTAGATACCAATCATTTTTTGATTCGTCACAATATATTTTCTAAAATTGTGGCCCTGTTTAGTACTGTTTGGTAGCTACTAAATTATCATAAATTGTGGAATTCGTACTGGAACTATGTTAAAAGGCCCATGATTTTTCAATCATAATCTTTTTCAAACATAAGCTATCTCAACCTAAAATTACCCAAAAAAATCGATTCCCGATAATTTGGGACCTCTATCTCTAACAGTTTTGCCAGAAATCAAGAAATTCCAAATATTTACAAAAAACTAAAATAACTGATTTGCCTATTTCGACTTTTCCACATTTCGATTTTGCTGTCAATCACATATATTTTAGATAATAGTCTATTGTTAATCACATTTGACGGAAAAGTGTGTACCGAATGTACTTTTCTCTCCAGAAGACAAAATATGGCGTAAAACGGCAAAAACGGCAAAAATCGCCAAAACCGCCATTTTTGGGGGGTGTGGGTCAGACTCAGTTTTCTGGTAGCTGTGTCCAATGTATCTACGTGCGAGGGCTCAAATTTTTACCATATTAAGAAATCTATCAATCGAATCTGTACTCCAACGGAGAGCTCTCTAGCATGTTCTTGGAGCATTTTAGAGCGTTTCAAAGTCAAGTGTCCGAAAAAATCACTTAAGTGCCTTTTTAAAATCCATTATTTGATGTAGAGTCTAATCCTTTGTACCGTATGTTTAGAATGAAACGCCCTACCAATTACCATCTGTGCAATTTTCATACTTCAAGCTCAATAAAACCAAGATGAAGCTAAAAAACCTGGCATTTTGCAAAAATATTCGATCTTAAATAACAAATTTTAGTCATCGCAAATCGGCCTAGAACTCAAGGAATACTTTTATTTTCATCTATTCTTGAAGTCTACATAGATGCCATGTTGGCATGCTCCAAGAATATTTTACTGTGTCCCCTTATAGTAATATAATAAGCAACTTATTGTTTGTATTTTATTGCATGTTGTTTGTAATTATAGTTTGTAATTGTGGTTATAAACACAATATTAATCGGTCACATGAACCAGTAACCAGTAACCATCGTAGACAAAACAATGTAGACCTGAAATGACGATTTGGTCTATATTACATAATAAAAAGTGTGTTCATTTTGTGTGACAAAGCTAAAATCACTATCAAACGGCTTTAGATTGGAAAGAGGCGGAAACCAGGGATTTCAACATTGATATCAGCTTAGATGCTAGCACCTCTCTACAAGTTCGAACAGATTCTACCATCGGAAGTGGTGACATTCTTTGGGTGCGATTTGTTGAGCATTCAACGAACAATGGTCCTGGCATAAAAATAGTCTTCTCTGATCCACCAGTTTACTCGCTTGGCTATTGCGCAGATAATATTGAGTTCACCATGTGTGCTGGGTCTGAACGAGTCTGGACCATAAGCAAAGAAAATGGTAAAATCAAACTCGAGTGTGATGGAGAGGTCATATTCGACATTGACTACGCAACTAGTACAAATTATTTCTGCAAATATTTTTGGTCTCTGGAATTTGGAGTCGGACAGATAAAATTCCAGGGAGGGGACACAGCTTCGGAATCCTACAGATCTTATGTTAAAGGTATACTACAAATAGATTTAATGCGATGATATTGTTTAGGTTTTTCTAGATACGATTTAATCCATAGGGTGGGTAAAGCGACCATGGTTTCGCGAATTTTGCCTAACGAAGGTTTCATTACATGGCCGAAGAATTTTTGACCATGACTACGGTCGAAAGACAAGCAATTAGCTGGCTTTGCTTATAATAACATTATTTACCTCTATGATCTCGGTTAAAACTTGAGATCCTGATAAGAGCCTTGAAAAACAGTTGATAATGGATGATTTATTGATTTAATTAGGTAGACTAATAAGGAATAAATTATAACAATTTATTCCTGAGTTTACCTAATGAAATCATAAACTGTTTTTTGCTTCCAGTATGGTGTACAGAGTATGAATTTAGATGTGTTGATGCAAGGCATTGCATTGGAATAAATTTAGTCTGCGACGGAAATATCGACTGTATGGATGCATCAGATGAGGAAGATTGTGAAGGTGAGTTTAGAATTAAGATAATTCCCAGACTCAGGACTAGAGTTGAACTATGCACGATTGAAGAAGATTTAGATTATCGAAAACTTAAAATTTTCTCGTCTTAGAAGCAATGTTAGTCCGTACTAAACAAACTGAACAGGAAGGAACATAGCGAAATACGGTACTGTCTCCCAAAGTAGTGTTGCGTACCGGGGTGTACCAGAGAACGCTATTGACGGGAATAGAATTGGAAGACATCATGTCAAGAGGTAAAAATACAATAAAAGTTACTGTGTAACTTTCTCAGAAAGGCAAGATAAAAGATTGAGATAATTTATCTGTGTTCGAGGCAGATTTTTTCATTAACTCAGAAAAAATAGCCCCGAGGACGTCGGTAAGTTATTTCAAAATACAAAATAGACACACTTTGTAGTTTCTACAACCTAAACTTTCAGTGGGAAGACTTATTGTTCTTCTAGCGGCTTTGGCTTCCAAAATAAAAACAGCAAGGAGTGGTGGAAACTGGAGTTTTCGACTGAAGTGCAAGTGGACTTTCTGAAGATCTGGAATAGATTGGACAATGGCGGAAATTTCGAGAATGTTATTGATGGTGTAGAGGTGAGTCTCAAAATATCTGCCATAAATAATAAATCATAATTTTGTAACAATGGTTGATGATTACAATCAACCAAAACGTTAATTGAATAAGACAACGAGATTTTGACAAGCATCTTCTAAATCAGGTATACTTAGATAACACCCTTTGTGGTGTTATTGAATTCGTCTCTCGAAAAAATCCCTACCGAATTGACTGTGGTTTGCAGTTCGTGAAAAACATAACGATACTTGGAAATAACGATTTAACTATTTGTGAGGTCGAAGTTTTCTCGCAAAATCCTCCGGGTAAGATGTTAACACAAATATGGTTATTCGAAACCGGTTTTTATAAAGCATTTCCCAGGCCTAGGTATCCGACTGTTTTTAGAGGAAAAAGGATAGTTCATGGCTAAGAAACAGATTTACATCATGAATGTAAAGCTCTAAAAATTGTTGATGGCTTACACGCAGATCAAAATTATTATTTCATGTACGATGTTTTCCAGGTTTATGTAGAGCACCAGAAATTGTGAACGGATCATCACACCCAAGAGAGGTTATTGATGGAAGCATAGTGACAGTTTCATGCGAAGCAGGGCTACGACTCGAAGGAGATTGGTTGCTAACATGCTCTGGTGGAGATTTTATCAATGTCCTTCCA
This sequence comes from Mnemiopsis leidyi, assembly GCA_000226015.1. Classification (NCBI taxonomy): domain Eukaryota; kingdom Metazoa; phylum Ctenophora; class Tentaculata; order Lobata; family Bolinopsidae; genus Mnemiopsis; species Mnemiopsis leidyi. The sequence continues at coordinate 366,620 of JH153419.1, forward strand.
AAATGTGTTCCTATTGACTTAGGTAAAATGATTCACAGTCTATTTCAAAATGATTGATGTTCCTTCCTGTATAAAAATGCTAATTCAAAGAAGAAAATTGAAAAAATTTAATTCGAAGAAGATTGATTGCTAACGTCACCTGGCGAAACTAAAACTTAGATAATCCCTAGATCTTGACTGCAACATAAAAGACGTTGGAGGCTACCTCAAGTCAGTCTGTCAAGATAACAGTAAACGAACTCTGAAATGTGCAAACTCTGATAAAACATATGATGTTATAGAGGTTTTAAGTGACAGGACTTCTCTGAATGCTGTTTGTGAAAATGATCCACTTTTCTATCAAGCATGTGGTATAATAACCTACGAAGATAAGCAGAATAGTGATTTCCTATGTGGCCAATTTATTTGCGATACTGGCAAAACAATTGGGAGTCAATTTTGTTATGAAACACCGTGTTCTAACTTAGAAACCGAAAACCTTTCATGCGAATATCAGCGCAGAAGTAAAATATGCAATGAAATTTGCGACGATGAAGTCAATTGCGTGGACGAGGCAGAATGCAACGGTGTTCGATATGGAAAGTTCTGTAAACTCGGCAACATGTATTACAATATATTACTTATCACGGTAATGGACTGGTTGGATTGGAACTACGACTGCCAACTTTGGGCACCATACAACACCAGACAATCCTATCTCGAGCATCACACCGGACAAAGTTGCAAACATTCTCTGTCGGGAGTGGAAACACCAATTTTCAACTTCACTCGCTGCGCAGCGATCGAATACGCACCTTCAGTCATTGAACATGAAGAACTGTGGTGGCTGGATACCACTAAAGCCACATACTGTGAAAATATGATGGATCAGACGAACTGCACGGATTTCTCGCGGGTGGCGCTGTCCTGTATGGTGGCTGGGTACCGAACTAATATTTCCAAGTTTGTTATATGCCACGGACGGGCGGATGTTACAATTTGTGATGACGGAATTGAAAATGCCTGCAGACATCTGTCCCCTTCTTGTTTCGTCCACAAACACAAAATTTGTGATGAAATTAATGACTGCAAAGACGGAAGCGACGAAACAGCCATAGAATGCAAGGAGCTGACGGATAGAAAATGTTCTCGAGTCCTAGGAAATAAAAGGATTCCGATTCCACTGGCATGGCTTGGTGATGGAGTGGAAGACTGTGTCAGCTCGGAGGACGAGAAACCAATCTGGCCCACATGTGGTACTGGGTCGACATTACGATATGTGTTAGGCAATGAATCATGTACGGACGACTTCTTATGTTTAAACAGTGATACCAAGTTTATTCCTCAATCTCAACTTTGTGACATGATAGAAACGTGTGGTAATGAAAATCAAATATGTAAGTTGGCCAGGAGAAAAACCGAGTTATTCACGACCATGATCAAACATGAAGAAAGCGAAGAAAGAATGGTACCTGGCTGTTTGAAAGGTCTCAGTAGTCTGCAAAATTTAGATAGCCAATGTAAAAGATCAACTTTTTCCTTTCCGAAGGGGAAAAGTTTTGGGGTCAGTAACATAAAGGTAGTAACACTTCCACAAAAGATCATTAACTGCAATTACTCTTTCGGAGAAATGTACCTTTTCACAAGCTGTTCGGGAAACTGTGCAACATCCCAGTGTCCACTGAAAAGGCCGTTAAAGTTCGATTCCTGTGGAGGACAGTACAAAAATAGGGTATTTACAGTACACAACATGTCGTATCTTACGTTTGTGACTCCAAGGAAAGACAGCTATCACAATGATTATTTCCTGTGCGAAAATGACAAATGCATCACTTATGATAAAGTCTGTAATCTAGTTGATGATTGTGGTGATGGATCCGACGAAGACTCGTGCACTAATCACTTTAAATGCAACTCATCCGGTGCCAGAATACCAAAATGGCAGATATGCAATGGCCAAATTGACTGTGAGGACTTGACTGACGAATGCAACTCCGATTGTGGACAAGAAATCATTGGGCACATGGCATTGAAAATATTTTCCTGGATTATAGGTATTTTGGCAATTCTTTTCAACAGCATTCTCATAGCTTCCTCCATTTCATCTTTGAAGAATGTAGAAACAAACAAAGGACTATTAAATAAGCTATTAATTGTGCTGATAAGCTTCGGAGATCTCCTTGTTGGTGGTTACCTCTTCACAATATCTGTGATCGACTTCATATTGGGATCATCGTATTGCTAATTCAGACAGATCGAGTGGCGAAGCAGCATCTATTGTTCAATTCTTGGAATTATTAGCACCATGGGTTCGCAAGTTTCTCTATTCTCCATGACGTGCTTGAGTATTGCCAGATTAATTGGAATAAAAAGTGCAATGGGTATCTCATCTAACCCATCTCTAAGGTCCTGTTGCAAAATCGCCTTGGTTTTGTCTCTAATTACAGGTACGTCACTCGCAATTGCTATCTTACCTACTTTGCCCCAATTTGAGGACTTTTTCGTCAACGGAATGAGATACGAGAAAACAAACCCACTGTTTGTTGGCCTTCCGGACAAGAAAGTTCATCGCCAAGTCATTGAGGCGTACTATGGCAGAACGAGGGGAGAAAAGAATTCCATGAGCTGGAAAACGATTCTGGAATTGGTTGATGGGATGTTCACATCAACGTACGGAGGGATAAGCCGACAAAAAGTTGACTTCTATGGCAATGATGGCGTTTGTTTGTTTAAATACTTCGTAACTGATGAGGATCCACAGAGATTCTTTTCCTGGACAATTCTGGGAATTAACTTTTTCTGCTTTTCTATCATCTCCATTTCCTACATTATCATAACCATCTTGTCAATCCGATCGGGAAAAGCGATAACAAACAACAGACAAATTGAAAAGCGCAACAGAAAAATCCAAAGAAAGATAACCTGCATCATTGCTACAGACTTCTGTTGCTGGGTTCCATTTATCGTGATATGTTGCTTGCATTCGTTGTCAATTCTCGATGCAACCCCTTGGTACGCATTTTTCTCTATCGTAGTATTACCGATCAACAGTGTTATCAATCCTTTGCTCTACGATACAACCGTGACAAGGCAATTTGGACGACCAATTCGAAAAGTGAGCACCATGATGTCTAGCTTTTCCGGATCCAGTTAAATTCTTGGACTTCGAAAAAGCATGATCTGTAACTTTCAGTTGAGACTTTGTCTTGTGAATGTTCATCAAAAAGAATTGATGGTAAACAATGTAAATAAAAAATGTAAAAAAATGTTTAAGTTAGTTTGAATCTACTGAACCAAAATACAAAAAGTTGATTTGTTTGATCTACTCAATGGAGCGTGTATGTATATGGTTTATTAAATCTATTAGACTTTATCATTTGGGATTTTTGGTTGACAGCATGGAATGTCCAATTTTCATTTGATTCCGAATAAAAGCGGCCTTTAAATGTTCGTTTTTGGTGTTCTGACAAAAACTTTATTTAATACAATACTTTATTTTCATCTTATAATTTTGTCTAGCAACCTCTTTGGATACTCTTTGACACACCAATGGTTCATGACCAAACAATAAGATCATAAATTTGAGGGGCAATCATTCGGTGGGCCCCTGGTTGACAAGCAGTAATCATCCCTGAAATTGCCAAGCTGACAGATAGCTCTTCCACAACGTAGAGCAAAAAATTAGAGGTGCCCACCTGTCATGACAACCCTCTACAGTAACCCCTTTAAACTAATATACTATAATAAGGGATGCCAAAATATTTCCTCAAAGATTTAGGTTGCACTAGGAACAGACGGAGATAAATACAAATGATTTAGGTAGTACTAGGAACAGACAGAGATCAGGTACATATCGCACTGGCACAATATAGTTCTGGTTGCTTTCATCCCTTTTTTGCTCATTATTCCAATAAATGGAGAAAGGCTATCTAATTGCCGATACAGAACTTTGAAGTTCCAAGACAAACTCAACAGCACCATCAAGTTTAAACCAAATTTTATCAGCCACTTTAGGATGCTTTCACTTTTTGTTCATGAGTCAGAAAACATCGCTCTGAAGGAAAGCCAGCTTGGTTTCCTTACTTCTTAGAGGGAAAGAAACACCTAGCTAACGAGATCTCTATTTCGGACGACGGCTATCTCAACTACATATTTAATCTTCAAAAAGACATTCGACAAAATTTCGCCGTTCCAGTAGGTAGCTGGACAGTGGACACTCTATTGCATGTCTTGGAGTGAAAGTTCAGTGAACTTAGTTCACGTATACAGAGAATCTTCTACAACGGTACGGAAATAGATTCCCAAGAAATCTCGATGGGTAGAAAATTAGGGCTGGAAGGGTATTCGGTGCTAGAAAACGATCAGGACTGCTATGGTGGGCTGCTTCAACGATGAAGACATATTTGTAGGTGAACTCTACAAACGCAACATGTTTACCAAAGAGCTGAGCAACGAAGAAGTCTCAGACTTGTGGGCGGGAGGACTCTGCTTAGAGGTGGAGGCAGCTGCAGTAGGTGGGATGTTCTGAAAACAGTCCCCTATTATAAGCAAGTACTGACTAGGAGGCTGCTAGACGATCTTCAGTCCGAGTATAATATTCTAGGTATGGTCGTTTAAATATGCTTTTTTGTGTGGAAAGTTTTGGTATGTATTGCATGTGTACAATTCTTGGTTCGATGAATCCTTCAAAGTTTGGTCACGTCCAAAGAAATATTTCAACCAATTTTATTTAGATTTTCGTTTTCAGAGGACTTCCTTGGACAAACGATCACTGGTGGATTTATCCGACATTTAAGGACGCATCTTCCATAAACTGAAAACCGACTTGGACCTATCTCAAATGATGATGGGATGCTTTAACTGAAGAAGAATAAAACATTTTAGCATTTTGTAGTTATGATTGTTCAATGATCATTGTAGTGATAACTGCTTTAAGGGGATACGATTCTCTTGACCACTTTGCCTACGTTCGGATGTATCATGTAGTGGTCAAGAACAAATGACCATGAGTCACATCACCTCTCAAACTACTACTGTTACTTCTTGAGGTTGAGAAATGGGAACAGGCAGATGAAAGGTGGCTTGGCATGGGAGGGTTTTAAAAACAGAATTTTTTTTGGGATGTTTTAAAAACAGAATTATATTTAACCCTCACTTACTAAGATATCAGTACATACCTTGTAATACAAATTTCAATGGCTTTTATATTTCTTTTTTCATCTTATCAAATAGTTCGTAGCTTTTTCTTGCATTCAATTTGTCGATACTTCATGTCACCCCTTAGCAAACATTTTATTTTTTACATATCCTCACTTCTTTTGCGGACCAATAAGCTTGTGAATGTAGGTAAGTCATGTGTGGCATGCTCAATTTCCAAGCTAACATGAGTGTTTACCATATACATCAATTATTGATCTTTGTTTATTTTTACTATAGATAATATGGGCCTTGGCGATAATTTAACATATGTGAGACTTCGATGACATTTTCAAACTCGAACTGACTGCATATGGACAAGACGCTAACAGACTGACTTAAACTGACAGCTAAGTATAGATCCAAGTCTCCCAACACATATACTACACATACTACACAAACCTATCAGCTCACTGAGAAGCTTGTGTTTGAAGTCCGGGGAGGAGACCTGCACGAACTGTACGGCAGGGAAAGTGTTTACCACCACCGCCAGGTCGTCACTTAGTACCTGGTCAAACAGGACTATGTCTGACAGGTCCTTGAAGACCAGGAGCAGTTCACTCTCTGAGGTAAATAATTTGTGTGATCATGTGTCGGTACTGTGATTTGCTATAACAATAAAGTTGTACTTCCTCACTAATAAGATACATCCTCAGATAATGAAATGGTTTCGACGTAAATGGGGTTCTAGGGGGTACAAAAATTAGACTTGTTAATCTACTACCGCCTCAAACCTGATATTACGGACGGTAGGGACAGCTTCTTTATGACTTTAACCCAGCTTTCGACTGAGTTGTCTTCATTGGTCATGTACTTTTTGTTGATCATGACCGGATCATCTGGCACATGAACTATCAGCATGTCTTCGTTCCTGAAATGAGCGGGGAGTTGTCAACTTGATTGCCACGTAAGCTATTGACAATTACAAGAAGGTCAAAGTCGTATTGATAGATCAGCTTATAAGGAACGAGCTTTGTTTGATAGTTTGTTTTCAACGTTTCATAACAATCAATGCCATAGCTTGCACTTTTGGCTCGATAAACTTTATTAGTGATTTACCTCATTCTTGTGAGCAAAACAAGAAAAAGAAATGTCTATGAAATTCAATATATAGTTACATTTTTACATCTACAAATTTGACAGCCTTTTGCATTTCCAATCACCAAATTCAAATCACTTATAACCATAAACACCAATTAAGTCGAAAATCGAATCGGTTCTCGTGTAGCAAGATTATCCCAATTTGCTACCTATCAGTGCAGTTTTTACCCTGAGAAATGATCTCAAGCTGGGAACAGAAAGACTGTAAATATAGAAGTTACTCATTATGATCAGTCATAAAATAGGAAATTCTGCTGATACACAAATACGTGTTGTTGTGATCTACTAGCCATTTGTTCAGTCGGGCATGCCAGATAAAAAGACAAAGTAGATAACAGTAGCAGGGATGTTAGCAAGAAAAAACACCAAGGCAGTTGCAACAATTGTGGCCACCCCTTGCCACCTGATAGCACCCCTACTACGTCGGGATTTCCTCCTGCTGGTAAACAGATGGTGGAGAATAAACATCGTCGTCAACAGCACAACACATGTCGGGATTATGAAGAAGATGAAGACCTTGGCTTTGTCAAGGTTCTTTGACTTTTTGATTGCAGATCTAAGGAAACTACGTAGTACATGTACAGGAAGACATATCTGAAGCTGATGAAATATTTGGTAACGCCAGGGCAGAAATTCAGACCAAAATTTAAACAGAGTGAGCATGTGTTTTGTTCCAGTGTTTGGTCAGGCGAGGAAACTTCAGCATGATAAGCTTGCTGGTGGTCAGCAGACACAAAAAGATGTTATTACTCACAGTGGTCACAGAGCTCACAAAATTGAAAGCCAAGAAAAAGTCCCCAAAAATCCACCTGTTTGCAACTACCGATACAAGGGTCGGTTATACCAGGGACAAGGACTCTGAAATGTCACAAACTACGATATGCTGCATCACCGAGACTGTTAGGGATCCTATTAGGAATCTCCTATTAGGTAGGAGAGAATAACGATTGAGAAACGGACTACCAGTTGGATTCAGTGTCCTTCATCAGTCATCT
>JH153419.1:373901-384358 GCA_000226015.1 Mnemiopsis leidyi
TAAAAGCTAAAGAACTTGCAATGGGAAACAAAGGCAATACCAAGCCTTGCAACCGACCTAGATGCAAGTGCTGCGAGATGATTTGTGACCATGAGGAACCCAAAGTGAACAACCACCGTGTTAGACCTGCGAGTGGTTCGTGTACTTCTTACAACATAATCTACATGTTCATATGTTCTCTTTGCGCCAAGCCATACGTCGGAAGAACAGTTAACCAGTTGAACATCCGTACCAACCAACATCGTAGTGCATTCTATAAGGTACTTGAACAGTCTAAATCATCACAGCAATCGCTTACTAAATTTGACTGTAAGGATGATGATGATGATATCTATTCTTTAGGTGTTCATTTGGTAAATGTCCATAGAGTTACTGAGAAATCTGATTTTAATGATACGTATAGAGTGTTAATTCTTGAAAATTGCAGCCCTAAGAGTATGGAAGTGCTTGAACATAAATGGATCCACAAATTGAAATCTTTAAGACCGCAAGGGATAAATCGCTCCAACCCTTTCAGTATCCCTTTACTTTAGTTTTCCTATACCTTGCGGCCAAGTTTCATTATTTTTTTATACTTCTGAGCAATTCTTTTCTTTTGGTCCTCTTAGGCTTTAGGCCTTTTTATTTTGAGGTTTGTCCAGTTTTACTAACCTGTTTATATTTTTTTTAGCACTAAAGATGTATTTACGAAGATATCATGCTACCGATTAAAAGATTTAATTAAAGTTTCCTACCAACCTGCTGTTTGCTTGATTTTTGGGAATAATTTCAATCAATATGAACAAATTTACGTAACAGCAGTTGCTGTTTTTCAGCTAATCTAATGAACCATCTGGTATTCTGGCAAGACTGATATTCAATAAAGCAGCCCAAATGATAAAATTATCGATCTGTATATGTATAGGGTTTATCTATTTAGCACGATTTTGAGTTACATAATAAACTTGTGCTGTATATTTCATTAAGGGCGCCGAGACCATGCTACCGCCTCAATCATCATTCATCACTCATCCATGAAAAAAAAGCGTACATATTCATACAATGAAACAAATTTGATTTGATATAAATTATTCGAGACGAACCACTTTTGGTTTTGTGAATTGTGGATTAGATTAAGCACAAATTGTTGCAGCAATATATTGTACACTGTACATTGTACAGTATTCTCTAATGAACTATGATTGAAAAATATTCTATTTCAATTAAGAATATCATAGATGAAAAACAGTAATAAAATTGGGTTCACTATAGAATTGCCCATTATATCTCTAAATAATCCTGATAAGTGTGTTATATCCAATGAGGGGTGAATCAACATACTCTAAGTAGGGGGCTAGATGCGCCGCAGTCCGGAATTCACTCAAAACTATATAAGTTCTCCTTATAGCATAGTTCATCGTGAACAAGAAAGTTATAAGTCGGTAGTTTGTACAGTAGTTGGCGTGATATCGTGAACTCTCATATTTCCAGGTCCGCTCAGAGACGCCGACAAGACATTCTCCAGTTTTCTTGCTATCATCGCAGTTTTCAGCTTGAGGAAGTTTCTAAAGCTAGGGACAGTAAGACTGTAGATGTAGAAGTTACTCATTATGTTGAGATAGCTAAAGAAATACGAAACTCTACTAAGAAACAGGTAGGTGCCATAACTCTCGACCATTCTCCGTTCTCGATCTGTCAGGAAAATGAAGTGGGAAAATACGTGGGGGAGTGTGGATACCAAGAAGACAATTGCAGTGGTAGCTACAGTCACCATCCCCTGCCATCGCATAGTTCCTCCACTTCGATGCGATACTCCCCTTGCTTTGAATAGATGATCTAGAATCATCCCTGTTGATATTAGGACTGCAAAGGGTGGAATCACATTGAAGATGATCACGGTTGCATTTTCGAATTGCCCGGCCACATCATCTGTCAGCTGAGCTGTGATTATGTAAAACATGTACAGAAATACATATCTGTAAGGCATACTGAAGGTAAATATTCCGACAGCTGTGATCGCTACGAACCAGACAAGACCACAAGTTATATGTGCCCTCTTTTTGTTCCAACGTCTGGTTTGTAGGGGGAACTTTAGAAGGAGAAGTTTGCTAACAGTCAGGAGACATGTCATTACATTGTTAGTCTTTATACTGAGCGAGTTGATGATGTGGATTAGGGAGTAGTGTCCGAATATGAGGTCCTTGAAAATCCATTTTCCTGCAAAGACTGATGCCACGCTTGGCAGGACAAGAAAAACCGCCTGTAAGAGATCGCACACGGCAATGTGTTGCATTATAGCAACTATAAACTTGTTCAGTTTAATAGCATCGTACTTTATTGACGCTATCAGAATGATTGAGTCCCCGATTAGAGATGATAAAAACACAGTCAGCAAGAAGGAAGCTAATCCGTAACGTTCTGCATCATTCGTCAGGATATGTTCTTCATCAACAATTGGAACGGGCATCTTGTGACAGTAACCCTCTGTTCAGCAGAAATGCCTGGATATACAACAAAATTCAAGAGAAACCAGTTTCTACATAATTTTCTGGTCAAATATATTTCGAACATATGTGTGCAATAAAAAGCTGAACATCGTTCCGGTTACTGCTGATATCATATATGTGAGTTTCTAGAATATTTAACGCAATCACTACAGAAAAATATAGCTGACTCGCTAGAACAATTCTCTAAAATATAATGAACAACAATGTTCCAACATATGGCAGGCATTCAGGCCAGGTGCGAAATCAAGAGTCACACATACGATTTATTGTATATATCACATCTGAGGTGGTCGTAAACATTTTAAAACATCCATGGTTCTAACGACAATTTACTGTAGGCGTTAACCAATTACAAAAAGGTGGGACACACAGCGTATCTGTGTATGAGCTATAAGATTTGAGTCAGAGTGCCGTAAAAATGTATTGCAATTCACTAGTTCAAATGTTAGAAAACTACAACATGTACAATGAACATAAACTAGAAAATATAATATATATTTTATATTTTATAGTTTTCTGACATGTGACTAACAACTTTAAGCTAAAGATTTAAGTCCGAAAGTAGCAGTTACAAACAGCGTGGAACCTCTTTAAGAGAATTCCACCATGTTAAAAGTACGGGTGAAGTCCAGATCTTGGCCAAGACTCAGGCAAATCATCTCTCCGTGTAGAGTTATAGCTAGATAGCACTAGCAGTATGGTGAAGTCTTTAGTAGTAGCGGATTTACTGGGGTCTTAAGAAGATCCAGGGGCAGAGGCTCTGCTTCTCTGAACAGCTCGAGCATGGGATACCATGTTAGGGAGACTTCCGCGTAGGTCTTCGAGATGAGATTCGGAGTTGCATTTCAGGGAGTTCGGACCTCTTACTACATGTAAAGATCATCTCTTATAGTTACTTACAACACCCCCTTTGGAGGATTTTTTCATTTACCGTCAGGACTGTAGGTTACAAATTGTCTTATTTAGGGGTTTTCTTTATATGAAATTGTATTAAATCTTACCCATGCACTCATTTGGAAGTTTGGGTGTAATGATAGCATTTAGGTTTAAATTAATAAATGCATATTATGATTTGATGATTTTCTAAGGAAAACTGTTAATTGGTGAATCTCTTAGCAATCACCGTAAGTTCCACAAGAGATAATACCGTAAAACATGAATTCTGATTCGAATTACGTCTCCAAAGAGAAAAAATGATAGAGAATTTACTGAGAAATCAGATAAATTATTGTAGCTTACTTGGAAATTGATAGTAAAGCAAAACTATAGTATCAAGAATTTGACCAAAATTAATTCAACATCACAGCATTTTATACTTTCAAGTTTCATATTGATCAAAAACTTCAGAATCGTACAGCACTAACTTTAAATTTATGTATTTTACAATCTTCGGTGGGCATTATTACAAATGATCAAAGCATCAAAATCATTAGACATAAAAATAATAACAATTATCATATTCCGGATCGAATGGTAGACTTATCTTTCCGAATATCGAGAGTTTGATGGTTTTGTTGAACTTGAGGGTTTCGATGAACTTGATTTGACCTAGAGAAATTAAAGGTTTCCAGTCGGATTGTCCCGATAGTTGTTTTGCTTGGGAATCTTTCAGACGAGTAATTCTGCAACTCGGTCGTATTGCGAGCTAAAATCTTACAGTTGACAAATCGTCTGAAGCTGGGGATGGTGAAATAGTAGATGTAAATATTGCACATGATGTTCAAAACAAAAGCGAAGTGGGAAGTCCGCAAGAGTCCTATTTCCTTTTCATCAAGAACAATCTCAGAAGTAGTGCTTTCAATGGCGATGTAGGCATTTGCAATAAGTGAGGGAATTGCAGCAACACAGAAAACAATTGCAGTGATGGAAACAGCAGCCATACCATGCCATCTAACACTCCCCCCAATTCGTCTCGAAACTTTCATAGCCATCCTCAAGTGATAGAGGATTGCAGTAGTTGAAACCAGGATGATTAAAGTTGGGATCGCATTTATCATCAGAGTAGACCAAACGATGATGTCCCTGGCAACGTCAGACTTAAGGTGACATTGGATAAAGTACTCGCAGTAGCTGAAGTACGGTTCACACTGACGGGTGGCAAGCAAGGATCCGTGAAAGACGATTCCAAGAAGCCAGATTGAAGATGAAACCAAATGAGCGACCTTTCTTAGGCGTACTTGGCTCGAAACGGGACACTTGATGATATAGAGCTTGCAGACCGTCAAAAAAGCCATCAGAGATCTACTAGAATCGTGGCCTACTTTAACTAAAAAGTATACTATCACAGATTCGAAACCGAATATCCAAGGATCGGTTATCAAGGAAACAATCGTGGGTAAAATACAAGTAACAGAAAGTAATAAATCGCAAGCTGCAATGTGCTGCATAATGGTAACTATTAATTTGTTCAGTTTTATAGCGTTGAACCTCGTAGTGGCCACTAGGATGAGAGAGTCCCCAATGAGAGAAGAGAGACATGCTATGAGTAGATAGAGAACCAGGGCTAGTTTCTCTCCAGCGTTTTCTATCAGATGTTCAGGATTGGTCAAGTTACAACAAGTCATGGTGCTCTATCGAAACTGGTGCGGAGAAGTTCGACGAAGGTGGTATGTAGTGCCTTTCTTCAATTTTACGGTCTGATAAATTCGATTGTTTCCGAAGAATGGATTCGAGTATGCTATTTTCGGGCCAGCTGAGACATTTCAGCTTCTCGAGACACGATAATATCACACAGGTGTACCATCACTGATGTGTCAAGGAGAAAGCTCGTGGCTTCTTTTTATGAAAAAATCCTTGATTGAGTTGAAAATCCTTGATTGTTGATTAGTACAGCTCTGAAACGACTGGCTTGGAAACAACTGGTACACTATATAAGTATAAACTTCATTATAACTTTTAGCGCTAGTTCAAAAAGTGGGCAACCATGAATAACACCACGAAACTTTAAAGTTGCATTTAGTCTTACGCTATCAAACTCGGTAGTTGATTCATTATCAAGTCCTCTTCCACTACATTCGAGAGCTTAAGGAGTATAATATATTTCAACACTCAAATTATCATTCACCATATCAGCAGATGTTACGATCACTCTGACTAGCCTGTTTGCTAGCGCTTGTCGCAATGAAGTTTGTCCACTTAGCAAATGTAAAGTATTTCCATGGACCCACTTTGCAAAAACTGTTAACTGGAGTAATGACTGCCGTGTTACTTGAGTCGGTATCCTTGTTTCTCGGGAGGTATTATCGAGTCTCAGGTGGATCCAATGTAGCAGACTATCAGGGGAAAGATTAAGATCATCCATGTGTACATGGCACGCTCCACTTTCCTTCAACCAGTCATACATATCGTGGAAGTTCATGAAGTCATCCTTTGAATCTTCGACTTGACAAGGTTTCTGAAGCTTGGGATTGTGAAGTAGTATATGTAAAAGCCGCACAATATATTCAGTGTCGTGATAAAATGACAGCATCTTGTGAATATTACTTTTCTGGCGTTCAGAACACCGTCAGTTTCGGAACACTCTATTTGGACATACAGAAACGCTACAAGGTATGGCACTGAAACCAAGCAAAAGACGGTCGTGGTTGTTGAAACTGCCACGATGCCGTGCCATCGAATATGCCCTCCACTTTTTCTGGAAACGCTTCTTGCTTTCCAAAGGTGTAAGAGAATCATTGCTGTGGCAATGATGATGACTAACGTCGGTATCACAAGGGTTGCCAAAGCATGCCAGATGAAAATAGAGCGCTTATATGAAGATATCAACTGAAACTCGATAAAATACTCGATATAGCTGAAAAATAAAATGAATCGAGTACATAATAACAGAATACTGTGGTACGCAATAACAGACAACCATACAAAGATGCAGACTCCATGGGATATCGCTTTAGTCCATATTGAAGCTTGTAGAGGAAACTTAATAATGAAAAGTTTTACTGCAGCTAACAGAGCGGTTAGAATTCGGCTGACAGGGAGGCAAACTTCCTTGAAATAATTTACAGGATATTTCAGAAAGTTTCCAAGGGTCCAGGAATTCGCTACCAAGGAAATAATCGTCGGCAAGACTAGACTCAAGGAAAGCAATATGTTGCAAGCTGCAATGTGCTGCATTATTGCAACAATAGACTTGTTCAGTTTGATTCCATCGTTCTTCGTTGAAGCGATAAGAACAATCGTGTCCCCGATCAGAGAAGAAATAAGCACGAAAAACAGATAAAGTACAAGAAAGTATCGCTCTCCGACCTTATTTATCTGATGTTCTGTGAAATTGGAAAGAGTCATGATAGTAAAAGACCGTTGCTCTAAAAGTTATTTAAATTACATTCTGATGAGCCCGGTTGAACATCAGCTTTTTGCGATGTCAAAAGGTCATTCGCTTTTGGGGAGCAGATGTTGGGTCGTTGAGAGCAAACAATTTAAGGTAGGTCGCACGGCAGATATAATAGTAGCCTGGATCCACTAAGTTACAGGTAGATGATATCGACCGCATGGCGATAAATTGCAATATAATCACAAAATTACAAAAAGATAATATCGCAACATGAGATTTACTGCGACAGCGCAAAATAGTACACAAATTGTTTACCAGCAAACAATTTTCTTCACCTCATCACAATTTCGGCACATTCTAAGTCAGGGCTCTGAGCTAAGCAAGGCTTGAGTGTAAAAATTTCCCCCTCCCTACGAAGGACTCTTTAGCTCTATGGCAACACTGAATAAGCATTACTCAATATCCCTAGCTTTAGACGTCTTTTCACTTCAGCATAAGGTTTTACACCGGGAAAACTTCAAAATCTTTGAATTTCAAACTGGGAAGAGTAAATCAGTAGAGGTAGATGCTACTCGTGATGTTGAGAGCTGACATAAAACGAGAGAATTCTTATCAGAACTTATACATCGTCCGGCTCAATCACAGTCTTGCTTTTGATTATAATACAACTTGCAGCTACAGGAACTGTTGCTGTACAAAAGCGAAGTGGGAAGTCTGCAAGAGACCTATTTCCTTTTCATCAAGAACAATCTCAGAAGTAGTGCTTTCAATGGCGATGTATGCATTGGCAATGAGTGAGGGAATCATTGCAGCAACACAGAAAACAATTGCAGTGATGGAAACAGCAGCCAATAGCCATACCATGCCATCATTTCCCCACTTCTTCTTGAAACTTTCATAGCCATCCTCAAGTGACAGAGGATTGCAGCAGCTAAAACCAGGATGTAAGAAGGACGGTATGAGATCAAGTGATGGCAGTAAACAACAATAATAGACATCTTCAAAGTCAAATAGCACCTTACTTTACACTCTTTAAACTATATTTAGAAACGAAAGAAGTCACATATAGTTAAAGACTTGTTGATCCCCGAGTTTCGTCCTTAAAGTTGACGGAGAAGTTGTTCGCGTTGTCAGCACGTGACAAGTAATCCACCACGTGTCTCATGTGAGACGACAATCTTTCCGATATTTCCAAAGCTTTTGACAAGATAAATTCTCTAAAGCTGGAAATAGTAAGGCAGTAAATATAAAAGTTGCTCATGATGTTCAGTGTCGGTAAGAAGTGTGAGATCCTCGCAAATGTGACCTCCGCATTACCTGCTATCTTCTTTAAATCAAACAAATATCGGAGGTAACTGATAGAAAAGGGCAACATGGAGAAACAGTAAACTAATGCTGTTGCCAGCACAGTCACAACACCCTGCCATCTTATTGTCCCTCCACTTCGCTTTGCTGCCGTTCTGGATTCTCTCAGGTAACGGAGGATAAAAACAGTGGAAACCATCACAATTAGAGCTGGTATAATGAAGGAAATCACGACGATAGCTCGACTAATTTTCATGGTTAGGTTTGAAGAGGGTGTAACCACGATGTTGTATCTGATGTAGTCAAAGAGGAACTTGTTGGTGTCTAGAATGAGGTGTAGTCCGGGAAATATCACCGCCAACACCCAAACTGCAACACAACTCACGTGAACATTACTGCTTGTCACCATGGTGATTCCTAGAGGACGCTGGAGCAGCATCAGTTTGACAATATTGAGTACACACACGAGTATACTGGACACAGGTGAACTGACTGCGTTTAGGAAGAAGAGAATGTATCCGGTGCTTTCTCCAAGAACCCAGCTGTTAGCAATGAGAGATAGTATGGTGGGAAGAATAAAAGATATGGACTGTAAGAGATTACAAGCAGCGATATGTTGTAGAACGGCGACGATACATTTGTGAAGTTTTAGCGCATTGTATTTTATTGAAACCACCAGTGTGATAGAGTCTCCAATCAGGGATGATAAAAGCACGGTAAGGAGGTATGTGACGAGACAGAATCTTTCCCCAGAAGTTTCTATCCTATATTCTGTGAAGTAGTTCGAATTCATGGAGCTTGATCGTTGAAACTTATAATACGATATAATGGGCCGAATGTAAACAGAGTTTTTTTTGCTTTAGAATGGTATCAAAAGTATCAATAACTCTTTAAAGACTCTCTGAAAGTATAAATAAAACCAGGTGCGCAATGGGGATACCGTATCAATGATTAAGCTATTAAAATGGTTTTTTTCGACATATCACGTGGAAAATTGCGTGGAAAAAGCGCACCCGGTGCTGACTAAATTCTCACTACGTGAAGAGTTACACCATTTAGCTCCAGTCTTTTCTAACTATGCGTGACGAGTCGAAGTTACAACTGTCTTGGAGACTTGTTAAATATGCTCGACATGGTCGAGCATTGTTATTATGTTGGGGTGAATACATAATGGGTCACGCTTAATCATTTTGGGCGTGATTTTGGTGCCATTTGCAGATATATGCTAGCAACTTTATCAAAATGGCCAATCCTTAAAAACCGATGAATTCTTGTTGAGCAATACGATAGCACAATATCATATGTGGGAAATGACGAGTTCATGCAATTAAGTAGATTAAGCTAGAACCATAATTGAATAAAAATGAATTATTAGATTGTGAGTTAAAGATTAAAAGTTTACATAGGTTTACTAACGGTTCGTTGGAGTCGAGCAAATAACACCGAATAAAACCGTACACTTCGTCACAGGCAAGGTGGAACAAATCCTCCAGATCTTTCTTACCAGAACTTATCATCACTACAGCTTTGTTCTCACCTCCTGAAGCGATTATACGTCATTAATAGTTAATGGCGTCATCAGTAGTCATCAATAGCTAATGGTTTCATCAATAGAAAATGACGCATTGAAATGACGTCATCATCATGTGTAGATATAGATTCCAGGCTAGGACATAAGTGACGTCATGAACAAAGAAGATCCGACCTTTGAGAACAAGATCAACTTGTATCCTGTGTGCCCGTGTAACTACAGGGTGTTCTATCAGCTCTCTGAAAGTGTTTAGAGCTGTTTGCTCCAGCGGTCCCGTGTAGTGTAGAGTATCATTATTC
This sequence comes from Mnemiopsis leidyi, assembly GCA_000226015.1. Lineage (NCBI taxonomy): Eukaryota > Metazoa > Ctenophora > Tentaculata > Lobata > Bolinopsidae > Mnemiopsis > Mnemiopsis leidyi. Next base: position 383,796 of record JH153419.1, read on the forward strand.
CTGTGGGATTATGATGTTTTACAGAATTCTTTGTCTCGTTTCAATTAATAGTACTGAAATATCAAACTGAAATACTAAACTTTTGTAAGTATGTAAAACTATTGTCAAAGTGCTTATTTCGCCTTAAAAATGAGCGATGTATAAAGTTGATAGCTCCTATGGAAGTAATTCTGTCTCATTTGAAACAATGAAACATTTACACCTCTCGTTTTAGACCGAACCTGGCGAAGTAAACAACAGGGTAAGACTTGATATCTAGCTGGTCACATATCAAGTTCAAGTTGAAACACTCCACAATCAAGATCCCTGGTAAGCTGGTTTCTAGAAGCTGTTTTATCGTGTACAGACTCGATACGTCAGCTGTAGATAAGAGTCGGTTAGTGGGGGGCAGCTGTAGATTAGAGTCAGTTAGAGGGGGCAGCTGTAGATAAGAGTCGGTTAGAGGGGGCGAGCTGTAGATAAGAGTCGGTTAGAGGGGGCAGCTGTAGATTAGAGTCAGTTAGTGGGGGCAGCTGTAGATAAGAGTCGGTTAGAGGGGGCAGCTGTAGATTAGAGTCGGTTAG
>JH153419.1:396580-410551 GCA_000226015.1 Mnemiopsis leidyi
AGCTTTAACAACAATCTTCTATGTGGCACTCTATCAAAGGCTTTTTTAAAATCAAAAAATAGAATGTCAACTGGAATGTCCTGCTCTAAGAGGTCCATTACACAGTCCATAGTTTCCAACAGATTGCTCAGACACGATTTGCCTTTAACAAACCCATGTTGATGGGGGTTGATCTTATCTTCAACAAATACAAGAATTTCATCTCTTAGAATTTTTTCATAAACTTTGCACAGAATACAAGTTAATGACACAGGTCTATAATTTAAAGGGTCAGTTTTGGACCCACTCTTAAATAGAGCAGTAAGACTAGCAGATTTCCATATTTTAGGTAAAATGGGCTTATCTAAGATTATCGGACATGGGATATGTCATGCCGTGAGCCATTGGCTTAAAAAAGAAAGTTGGTGCACAGGAAGCTTTATTGCATGCCACTACATCTTTGATCCAATTGAAAAGTTATTGGCCGGAAATTGAACACTGCGTAACCTGTTTGATGTTCTTTTTTGTTCTACTGTCAACACGTATGCTTTACAATATTTGACAATGCTGCTGATGTTGCGTACAATTCAAACTATGGGTCCTTTAGCATACTATAGTTTAAGGAAATCAAAAACCAAAAGATGCAACGCGTTTCACCATTGTAATCAAATATGTTGGCTAAAAATTTTATTATATTGTGGGCTATCGCCGTGTCTGAATCAGTTTAAGAGTGCAGAAGAAGCATAAAGCAATCCCATCTGTCGTCTGGCTGTCAACTTTTGACATGATGTTCACGTTGCTAAAAGTTGCCTTGGTTGTTGCTGCACGCCCTTGGGGGCTGCCGCTCCGCAGCAGCAGGTCCAAGGCCAGCCAATGTCTGACAAGCTAAAAGTTAACATAGGCTTTTATCTTTCTTTACACTTAATGGTGAAATTCCTAGCCAACTATTAATAATGAAAGGATAGCTAACCAATATCAGTGAGCAGTTCAAATATGAAATTGAGTTTTATTGATATTTCTTTGATATTATCGTGTATTTTTTTCAAATGGTGTTCTTGAAATCGACAGACATAAATATATAATGGGATATATCATTAATGGATGTACTAGATGTTAGAAGTTTTTATTTATTTTTTTAATTTTTGCACTGAAGAGGACTATTTTCTTCTCGAATCACCATCGGTACCAAACTATAGAAGGACTGAGAGAGGCTTTAGTTTCTGGGGACCTGCAGTATGGAATTGTCTTCCATATGATATTAGAACTTGCCATGATATGTTGATATTTAAGAAAAAATTAAAATCTCATCTATTCATAAAAGCATTTGGAACGACCTCATCATTTTAGCCTTTCATATGTAAAGTTTTGATTTTAAAGTCTACATTGCAACTATTTAATTATATTAACATGATACCTTTTGTAAGCATCGCTTTTGATGGTTGTGGTTAGATCTTTAAGATCTTGAACCCATTTAGGCTTCAAGGCGATAAATTAAATGTTAACTTATTATTATTATTATTATTATTTAAATTTGATAATATTTTCGTGAAAAGCGGAAGGATATATTTATATCTCTAATGTGTAATTAATATTGAAGACGAGAAAATAAAACTTGCTTAATTTAAAAAACGTGTTTAACATATTACAGTGAGCACAGTCGCTGGTCAACTTTTATATAAAAATGTCGCCGCCCCTTACGTTTAATCTGCTTGGTACAGCCCACTCTTTTTGACTGCTTGTACAATTCTGTGTTGACTGTTATGTGTGTAGTGTGCACAGGAAAGTATTGCTGCTCCAATTTACATTCACAGTTTGTGTGTGACATGGGTCTACTCTACTTAAGGTAGCTCAAAAGAGATTTGTGATATGTTGAGTGATTATGTGTGATGATGCTGGCATCATTATTTAATATCTATTTATTTATTCTATTATAAGTGATATCATTGATTGTTGTAATTTGTAAAACTTAATCTTACTTACTTTCTCCGAATTTTCCCAGATCAATTGGTATCATCAACTTACAAAATGTCCCTTTATTGATTTTTTATTGGTACTCATTTATGAATTCACCTGCCAGCTTAGATAGAAAGGACAAATAGGGCAAGATTCAACAGTGCAAATATCATACACGAATTTGATGGAAGATTTTACCAACATTTTTTATGACCCATGGGACACCATCTGGTGGCTTGGTAAGCTAATTAAAGTTTCTTTGAAGTAGAAATCCTATGGGGCTTAAAGGATTCGAATTTCTTGATAATCTATTAGGATATTGATTGTTGCTAATTTTACTATTGGGATATATCTTTAAACTTCTGGGTCTTTCCTTATCTTATCAAATAGAAATTTAGCAATCTTTTCAGGTAGAGCTTATCACAGTGAGCATGGCAATGTATGGCCTGGCAAGAATGATCCTGGACCTGGCCTGAAAAATCCTTCACCTAACGATGCTCTTCTAGTAGTTTTGGCAATGGCTTTGTTTCTTGCCTTTGTAAAAGGATTTTTTGAAAGGTAGAGTAGTTGTATCAGTAATAAATTTCTATAATATATGCTGCTGGTTGGTGAACGTTGTCAGTAAAGCCTGTGTAAATCCAATATTTGTGTAACAACTCTTAATCAAAAGGTTTATTGCATCACCAGTGGCAACAGCTGTTGGAATCAGACAGTGTAAAAGACGTCCCTGTGCTGATGTCCCTGTGTTAGAGGATTTCATGAAGTCAAATAACTTCAAAACTCCTGATGATAACACTTTGAAAATCTTAAGTGAAGATGCAGGTAATAGCATTCAACTTCAGTAATGAATTGACATTAAGTTTTCTAGTATCTTGATTAGTCATATGTACTAATTGTTTTAGTAAGTTATGAAATTTTATGTTTACTTCAGTCGAGAAACAATCTCAGTGCTGTTTATAAATGGGTTTGCTTACTAATTATGAGTGAGTAGTGAGTTTAGTGACCTAGATTGATATTAAACATGGATCTTTTAGCACACTTTCTAATTCCAAAAGTCCGTTTTTATTTGCTTTAAGTCTGTTTTGCCATTATTGCATACATGGATTATAGACCTAGTAAACTAATTCAATTTAGTTTTCAACCACCTTTAGAATTGATCAGCCTGTTCAATCTGTACCTTGCTCCTTTAAAATGCTTTGATAAGTGCACAAATACACATTTTAAGCCTCCATTTACATTGTATTGTAATGTTGGTGTATGATGAATGGTAAACAAATTACCATGCCAACTGGTCAAGTGTTATGGAGATACAAAAAAAGCTAATCTATTAACTAATTCGTGAACTCATATGCTGAAGGCATGAGAAGTGAGAACTTATGAGCAGTAAACTAAGATTAGTAACGGTGATATTCATGGGTTAATTGCAAAAACATAATCAGCTTTATGCTGCTCAGGAATGACTCTGCGTGAGACAGAAGTATGGATAAGAAGAAAGCAACAAGCCATGCTATCAACTAGGCATACTAAATTCGTGGAGAGTTTGTAAGTCTGACTTTTAAGCCTCATGAGCTTTAATTAAGCCTTTTCTTTGGCATTTTATAAAAAAATCGTGTAGAAATTGATGACGTACAGTGGCCAATGGCTATGATACGTAAATATGTGATTCAACTTGTGTCCTCTATCAAAAATCTAGAATCCCCAGAAGTTGATTTAATATGTCATGGTTTCAGTTGGAGACTTGTTTTCTACAGTTCTATGTTTACTTATGGACTTGTGTCATTATTTATATGTCATGGTTTCAGTTGGAGACTTGTTTTCTACGGTTCTATGTTTACATATGGACTTGTGTCATTATGGGACGAGGATTATTTATGGGACACAAAGTATTGCTGGATAGGATATCCTGTTGAGATTTGGGCCATGAAGGATAAGATCTATTGGTGAGAACATACATTTTGAAAGGAAACCTTGTCATTTTTCATGCCCTTGTAAACGTCAGAATTCATGTGGAGGAGTCAGAAATTTAACTCTACATGTGACAGGTATTGGATTTCCAACTTCTCCCCAAGAATTCTGACGTTCGTCTTGCCCTAAATTACTTTCGAAATTAAAAGCATAAATCAAATTAGGACTGGCAAGACATAAATGGTTAAACCTTCAAGTTAACACATTTTGCAAATTTAGTTAAACCGAAAAAAGCACCTGGTAAAAAAATTGTTATTTTAAACAAGCCTGTTTACTCCATAAGGTACTATATGATTGAGATGGGTTACTACACAGCCTGCCTTATAATACAGTTCTTTGAAGTCAGACGAAAAGACTTCTACCAAATGTTCATTCACCACGTTGCCACAGTCTTCCTTATTGGGTATGATTCTTGCATATAATAATATCAATGACCTCTAGAACGTTTCTATGGCTATAGATTTTAATGTAACTATTGTTCAAATAAATCGACTCCAATTTCCATTATTAATCGTTTCCTATCTTGAACAGTTTAATATCTCATATGTCATCTAGGAATGCAAGATGAACTTCAGTATATTCTGGCCAATCAGTAATCAGGATAACATAATTTCAGGATGTCATTTGTCACTGCAAGAACACGGATTGGGGCTCTTGTTATGTTGGTTCACGACTTTTCAGACATATCTTTAGAGGTAATTGAACAATCTATTAATATTTAGCAAATACAAGAATCAAGGATATAACTTTGTAATTTGACTAGAATGTAAATTTTGTTAATAATTGAAATTATATGTATTTCGCAAAATGGAATTGTCTGTATTTGGCAAAATGCAACTGCAACAACAGTAATACGTAGTAAGTAAGTAAGTACATGAAAAATAGCTGGTTAGATATGATCATCAATTAAGAATCTAGTGCATATGCAGGCTCTGTTATTTAACCAATTGATTCAACATCATTTTATGATAATTTTAAGTAAGGGAAGGTCTATTAGGTACCATCATGTAGGACTTTTTTTGGTTTGGTCGGAGAAACGAAATAAAACAGTTAACATGACTGGGTTCTTGAAATCTTCAATTTATACATCATCTTTAGAGAACCTCAAATTATTTGTATAATGGTAGTGTTGAAAGTATTAAAAAATCATGTAGGACAGCTTTTACGATATCATAAACTAGTCTCACTGCTATGAAGTTTAAATGTCATTTCATGACCATATTTCCGACCCTTCTTGGCAAAGCAAAACAATTGTTCATAGGTACCTATTTAAAATAAGGAATTAGCTCTTATCCCATGGGATTTTAAAAGGCATTCTAAATATTCCTGTCTGTTTCTCGAGGATTATTAACAGATATTTTCTCATACGCACGTGCAGCTATCAAACTTTCTCTCCTCACCTCCGCTGCTTCTTCCTCTGGAATGGGAGTTTGTTTAAAACTGACCCGTGTATCTGACCTTCTGACAGCAGGGCGACTTGCACGTGCTCCACAGCCGGCGTTTTTGTTTGTCAGGATTGGGTTCTCTTCCGTGTGATGGTTTTTTATAGCCAGTGCTGCTACCATTGCTAGTTTTATGTCGCTACTTTTGCGTCTGATATCACTGCTTTTACGTCGTATATCAAAGCTTCTCCGTTTTATTAGCTCTGACAGTGCCCCAGATGAATCTGTTTGCTGCAGAAATTATAAATTATGTTATGTTTTAAAAGTTTAAGTGAAGTGGGGCTGTCTCAAAATACTTGGTGCAAGTCGAAAAGATATTTGTGCGGTTTGCCAAATTAGTGCAAATTGTGCATCTACGTCCAATAGAAAATAAATTATTAAGAATTATGTCTACCCTCATACTGCTCTGTCTTCTGTTTACACTCTTCCTATAATTCAGCGACGGCCTCTGAGGGAAATTATGTATGTATTGTAAGGTTGCACTAAAAATTTGACTGCACTGAAGCCGTCAGCTTCTCTTTCTTGATCCAATTTGTCCTTTGATTCGTAGATATAAAAAGGTCACAGTCAATGAATATGGCAAATTTACTGCCTTCATGTTTGTTAGATTGCCACCAAAATACCATTGAACAACTTACCTTTCTCGTTTTAATCCTCAATGACTTAGATATGCTCTCTCTCAGTCCCTCTTTCTGAAGAACGAATTTCCTCAGCTGAGGTAGGCGGCAGAAGTAAATGAGTGGGTTAACAGTTGAGTTAAGAGCCATGGTATGGGTAAGAATAAAGCTGTAGACTAGGTATCTAACTGGTAGTGACATACTCCCAAGGATTGGTCTTATCTTCGAATTACTCCACAAAGTTAAGCTTCGGAGCACATAAACAGTGCAGTAGGGGATGTTAAAGATGATGTAGACCAATGCAAGAATAAGGATGGTTTTTGTGGCTTCCTCATGCTTGTACTTGTTGCTTTGAGTAGACTTCTTTATCAGCTGAACCATAGAAACGATACTGCTTACAATGATGACAAAGAGGGGTGTTATGAATTCCAGATCGATAGTAAAGAAGTTGTAGACTTTGACGGAAACCGGACAATCGTCTATGATATCCTTCATCTGAAGTCCACACACTGCAAAGGCCTCATGGTACTCACCTTGAGCACCTAAAAACAGGGGCACAGTTTCTTGTATCACCAGCAAGATGAAATACAGTGCTATCGGTATCATTAGATGACGCTTCCTGGGTGCGTGAAGTGGCTGTATAAGGGCAACAGTGCGGGCGATACTCATAACCCCAATCAGGAATATGGACATACGGATTGAAATCTCCCACAGAACTGCCCAAGTATAGCAAAGTGAAGAGTGTGAAAAGAGCGTGGGTTGCCCATCTCTAAAACTAGACACCATTATGGGTATCATAAGAAAACAGACTAGAGCGTCTACCGAGTTTATGGTTCGGTAGAGTAGGGTTACAGTTGTATCACGGCCAGTGTCTCGGTAGTTAAAGTAGAGGTAGGAAAGGATGTTTGTCGGTATGCCTGTGGGAATATAAGATTTTTCTAAATGGTTAGGAAACTAAAAAAGAGATCATAATTTAAGTCACAAACATTGTCTTTCATTTGGCTTACTGGATTAAAAGTCTCAGATTTGGGAGCTATGGAAAGCAGGAATGTAGGTATACTAAAAGTCTAGTACTTTTGTCAGGTCTTATATTTAGCTTGCAATATGCCTTGACGCCTTGCACAGGTCTGTCCATGTAGATATTACTTGCAAAGCTGTCAAATTTGTAGCACAATACCCGCCTATTAAGATGGTCGTGAGTGCGATTATTCCGAATATAAGATGATGATTGTCATGCAGCTTGTCCATCTCACCAGCGTGCAGAAAATAGGAAAAATCGGACGAATCTCCAAGACTTGTGTACAAATGTGACATTCCGTCTGAGATTAGAGTTTTTGTAGAGACAAAGAAATGTAAAAGTTACATCCTCTACTCATGCCTTGTCATTCTTATCATGTTCCATGTGCTTTGAAATGCGCACCATTAAAGGTGCACCATAAAATGCAGACCATTTAATGCAAACCATTAAATGCTCATTATCAAAATAAGGAGGCTTGATCCATTGGTTCATTAGCATAACAATTTCTACATATGTACTCATTAAAAAATCCGGTATAATACGAACTACTGCACAACTAAACTCTAAGAAAGTACTCAAGGTTCCCACTGCACTGATTGAAACTTGTTGCCAGATACTCCCCTATGTAACGAGCTAATTGAATTCTCATACCAATGATATCTCCTGGAAATTTGAATGTTAGTTAAAAAAGCACACCTGGTCAAGTGGTCAACTCAGATGCAAAGTGTGCTTTCCGGTTCATTGCTTGGTTGCTCCTATGATCTGTCTTTCGAGTTGGACTAATGGGCAATTTACCTTTGGAGGAAAGACAAAAGTTCGCAAAGGATGGCTCTCGGTCATGGTTGTAAATGTTGTGGTTTCATCACTTGGGATCTAATTGTTTTCTCTTTGATCTTTATTCATTATATTGGCCTTTATGTTCATACTATTTTTCCACAAAAGGTAATGAAGCTTGACCGCAGCAGTATTGCCTTGGTAACAACATGGGGACATTGATTAAGCACCCAAGTGTGACAATATGCATCCCATATGGCACTCCTGATAGGTCATTTTTGTATAACAAATGTAGCAAGTCCTATGAAGTTATCAAGATCGGTTAGAACGCAGACCAGCTAATAACACAGACAACAAGCTGAAATCTGCATATGTCGGTCTTATGAGTACAGGAAAACCAATTTTTATGTCTGTCTGACGGCAAACCAAGCACAGGAAATATCATAAAAACATTTTGTTTCGGGTACTATTGATCTTGCTTGATTGTTGATTTATACTAAAATGATTAATTTTACAGGCTTGTAAGATGGCCAAGTATGCACAGAAGATTGAAGCAGCTAATGTCCTGTTTGCTTCGTTTGGTGTATCTTTCTTTGTCTCAAGAATTATTTACTATCCTTATAGGTAATGAATGTTTTTATTGGGGAAGTGCCTATCTCTATTACAGGTCTACTGTAGTTATAACCTGGCTGATCTTAGATTTTGTTCAATTAGTCTATATGTGTCATGAACTGAGACTGATTGAATTGAATTCTAGATTTCAGTACTTTCGTATTTTGATGATATGCTTTTTCAATTGTCACACCTGCTTGATACGTATCCTTATTTCAGTATTCTGTACAGTGCTATGTACGAAACGAGGTCCATCACCAACACTGATAGTCCCAGTCTCCGGATTATCAACTCTTTGTTAATTGTTTTATACGTGAGTTGTATGTTTATTATTTGTCGTGCAATGAAACTTTGTCTCATAAACTTGTTCAGTGATACATTGTTTTAAATATCATAAAGACGACACGACCGACGATGGTAAATCAGACCTGGTAGGCTAAATGTTTAAATTGTCGATTCTTAGCGAGTTTTGCCTATGCAATCTCCCTTGGACGACTCATCCGAATGACTGGGAAACCATGATTGAGAGTTAAATGAGGACCTAGGGTCTTCGGTGAAAGTACAACTGTGCAAGGTGTAACAAATACAAGCAAATACCACATTCCCACTACTAATTAAACTTCAATCCTCAGCTGCTGCACTGCTTCTGGTTCTCCCTAATTATCGGTGTTGTTATGAAGTTCCTGAGAGACGAGCAGCCGGAGGGCGACTTACGTTCTGAGGAGGAGGTGAGAGTGTTACTTATTGAGGAGAAGGGATGTATAAAGTTGGGGGGGGGGGGGGGAAAGGGTGTGTCATTAAGGGGGCATACCTTGCAGTATACCTTGTAGTATACCTTGTAGCATACATTGCATTGTAGTATACCTTGTCGCTTCAACAGTCACAGTTTTAGGATTAAAAAAAACCCTTACTCGTTCATAATTTGGATTTCATTTTATTTAAGTACTTGGATTTTATTATTAAGTACTTGCATTTTATTCAAGTACTTGGATTGTGTGAGAAGGGTGGTAACATCGGCAATTTCTGCATACATTAAGAGCAGTGGCTTTTTAGGAAGCAACTTTTTCTAAGTGGGTTGATCCAAAGAGTTGGAACCACATGCTGTGTCATGGTCAGGGTTTGTGGGGGTCTTGGCAGGAAATATTTTTGGAGAGGAGCTGTTTTATGTATTTCAATTTTTGCAGTTATCATAGTTTAGCGAAATTAGTCCGCGTGCAGTAAGGGTAAAATTATGTCCGTCTCCGAAAGATTCAGTAGTTTGAATTAGAAAACAGTACCTTTTCCGTGAAAGTAGTTAACGTAGCCAGGCAACCATTATTGAGGGTTAAATGAGGAGGGTCTCCGTTGAAAGATCTAGAATCTTCCATGAGTCACTTAAGTATAACTGTAAAAGCCTGGGTACAGGTGTAACAAAATACAAAAAAAATGGTCATACATTATATTTAAATAGTTAATTTTGATTACACTCTCAGCCTTACAATATGCTCTATGGTTAGGTAATATCTAGGTACATAACGAGTAAGTGTAAAGTAACATAATTAACGCCTAGAGCGTAGCCGAAGGCAGAGTTGAATATTGATATGTCTTCAACGAGGGCGGAGCCCGAGTTGAAAACATGCTGTTACTTTGCACTTATGACTTATGTAACGATATTATTTACCAAGTAAAAATTGCGGGCAGTTGCGAGCAATATCAAGAAAAAAGGCCGTTCTCTCGTATCACTAATTTGAAGCAGGCCTCAGAATCATGTAACGATATTATCTAGGAATTAATAATAGCAGGCAGTGTGGGTAGTTACTAGTAATAACAAGAAAAAAGGACGTTCTCTCGTATCACTAGTTTGCAGAAAGTGTGAAGTTATAAAGCACAGCTGTGAATAATGGCAAAAGTGTGAGGTAACACGGCTAAAACTGAGAAAATAACAGTAAAAGGGTGATGTAATACGGCTAAAATTGTGATGTAATACGAAAAAGGGTGATGTAATACGACAAAAATGTGCAATGGCAAGTTTGTACAATTTATGCTTATGTTCCTATTGCTCCAACATAAAAGGTTGTTAATCTTCTTTTTTTGTAGGGCTGCTCTATTTGCTGCGTGATCTATAATTTTTTAAAGTAATAAGTACTTTGGGATCCTTTATTATATTGGTCTGTCGAGTACTGTTGGAAAATTCTCGGGTTTATTTTTAAGAAGTTACGTATTGGCTATCGAGTTGTTCATTGGCTATTTAAACTACAGTTCTCTGAAGTATATACTTTTTGTCATTACACGGCCCGGGTGATCGACAACTTGACCACAAGATTGGCAGTTCCCGCACCCTTAACAGGATACCCTTCACTACAAGATCATCGATCAGATTCCGGATCACATTTGATTGACTGATATACCTGTACAATCAGGGTCACATCAGCGGCCCGCATAATTTTGAATCGGGATTACGTCAACGTTTGCATCCAAAAGCGTGGTCATGTCCTCATATACAGTTTCAGATCCCGTATCGGACCTGATTGTAGGTCTATCACAGGGCTTGAGTAACCTGGCTGCAAGCTGGAGCTCAGATCATGCGGGGCACAGCAAGCTACCAGCAGCACGCTTGTTAGCTATGTATATGAAGCAATGTATACAAGGAGAGTAATACCCTTTGTTCCTTTGACCAGTATTAAAGCCACTTAAGCGGGTCCTAGAACCTCTCTGAAGTTTCTTATCCAGTTTTAGAACCACTACTACAGCATTATGGTGAACCCTGACTACCCTCTTACCTGCAACCTTGTGGAAGGTTTCCTTCTTGGGTTTTAGAAACGAGTCAACCGAGCCCGTACAACGGTTCAGGAGGACTTCTGGGCGATCCGGGAGCAGCAAGTCACTACAGATTTTCATCTTGACCGTTTTGCTGTGGGGCTTCCGCATATCCCGCCCAGGAAGTGTAGGACCTCTTACCGAGACTTGTTCACTGCACTGGTTTTGAGGATCACTCCTCAACTTTTGAGTATTAGTTCGCCATTGCCGAGATCTTCGGTCACTTTCTCACTGCTTGAATTAAATGCTGTTTTGAGGTAAGTATTGATCTTTTAGTTACTAATAACTCTGACTCTGACTCTCCATCCAATTAACTATAACTCAGGGATCACATGACTTGTGGTGAAGTTGTCGTTGTGGTGAAGATGTGGTTTGAAACTTAACAAGATCAATTGATTGGGTATCCAATCAACTGATCAAACAACCCTGTCAATCATGTGGTGAAGTTGTCCGACAGCCCATAAAAATCAAAAAACTTCAGGAGTTCTTTAGATGTCAAGTCAGTCCAATTTAGCTCTTAATGAGCAATATTATAAAGCTGTCGCAGATCTTATATGTCAAGAGATAGTTATGCTCAGTATTTCAATTTGTCGCGCAGAAAACCCCATTTGCCAATCGCTGTCACGTGACACTAAACTGCTCCCTTGACCGTACCTAGTGAAAATACCTTTCCTAGTACAGTTATATACCTACAGGTATATCAGTTTTCGATTGTGAAGCTGATCAATTTGAGCCTTTGTTACTTGGATTTAAGCAGGAATATTGTTTGAGGTTAATACCATATTTTTGGAAGCTTTAAAACTGGTTTGTTTTGTTTAAATTTCTCGGAAACAAATTTACTTCTCTATCTAATTATGAGATTCGTCTTATCTCATTACGACAAACTTCAGTTTCCACACTTTCGCAGTTCATTATCAAGATTATGGAGAGTTCTCTTGATGGGAAGCACTACTCGATCGAGGGATTAGAAACGGTGCTCAATGATAGCATGAGAAGCTATGAGTTGTACGACAATGTCATGGCTGTAACTTTTGGTTTATTTCTTATCACCTGCAGCTGTTTTGGAATAACCTTGAATATAGTAGCTCTCAATTTTTTTCAAAATCGAACTAAAAACTTCAGGTCTAAAGTAATCTTTATTGCCGCCACTTATGTCGACTTGATAACAAGTTGTCTTTGCCCTTTCGTTGTAGCCTCCCTCTTACATGATCGACATCCTTTGGCATTCTCCCACGACCTATTCTGCCAAGTTTGGGGCTCCTGCTGGAGCTTTGCTTCAAAATATTCGGCGTACATTGTGAGCATAGCTGGTTTATCAAGATTTCTGCTGATGCATTCCCCTTCTCTGGTCACTGTTACTAAAATTAAGATTGCTCTGGTCACAGTTGCAGCTCTGCTACTCCTCATTGAACTTCTGCCTTTTTTCTTCCGGGAAAAGTTGATCTTTTTACAAGATGTGGCAGCTTGTACCCCTGCTGGTTTTGTGTTCGAATACTTGACTCCTTTCACGATCAAAGGATTGCTTGTATCATACATTCCAGCTCTTACATACATGCTCCCTATACCTATATGCTTATCTTGTTACATATGCAGCTGCGCTAAGCTGTGGCAGTGTCCCTATCCTCAATTTGGAACTTCAAGAAAAAGCAGATTTAGATTGCAAGCAACACTGACGATATCATCGTTCACGTCAACCTACTTGCTGCTGCAAGTTCCCTTACCGGTCTATGCTGTCTTTGTCATGACCAAAATCTTTTTGGGATCTAGCGTAATTGAAGCTGTTGTATCTAAGCCTTGGTGGTTTTCCTTCTACATGCCTCATGTATTGTACATTTTGAGTGTTGCTCTGAATGCCGCACTCAATCCTTTCATATATTATTGGCGGCTTCAGGGATTCAGGAGTTTTGTAAACGACTTCATTTTTCGGACGCCTCGTTTTGATTTAAAGCACAGTTTGGATACCCCTAAATTTTCTCTCTTGCGGGAGAACATCAGAGAGTGGAATCTGGAAATGCAGCGAGTAGAGAGAAACGATATTCCTGAGGATGAAGATGAATGGAGGACAGCATTGGAGCATGCTACGAGCGAGTGTTACTTTAGAGGAGACAGCTGGGTTACTGCCGTTGAATACGAGGACTACCATCGTTGAATACGAGGACTATCAGGTTTTACATTTAATGAAGGACAGAACTGTATATTTATAACTTTTAATCTCGGCTGTCCATATAGAAAATGGAGACAGAAAGTTGCACATTCATGATATTTATCAATATTAATCTTGGGTGCCCACTTAATGAAGGACGGAACTGTATTCTGGTATTCATATTACATCCACGTTGTGGCATCTGGTATTATAATATTTGAATGAAGATTAGTCGGTTTATTTCTTCATTGTAATCATTATTCTTTTATTACTATTTATTATTATTTTATTCTCTCTTTTATTATAACTTTTTATTGTTACTTCATAGCAGAGGCAACATTTAAGTGCGGTCAAAAATCGCAAATTATGCGGTGCCGCACTTGCTCAAAAAGGCGAATTGTGCGGCAGAGTGCGGCGAAAATTGTCAAATTATGCGGCGAAATTGCAGCGAAATTTCCATAAAAGTGCGGTGATTGTGCGGCATTTAAAGCTTATTTTTTGGGTCCATTCAAGCATAAAAACTCAAAGTGTAACGTGATATGACGATTGGATACTTAGCAACAAGTATTGGCTATTACGATCAACATAGGTAAATGATGTGTATTGGCCAAGCTTCAGCTACTGACGAAAACGTCCAAAGTGACGAAAACGTCCCAAGTCCAGGACGAAAAC
>JH153419.1:414227-424696 GCA_000226015.1 Mnemiopsis leidyi
TCGTACAACTATATTCCTTATCATACCAAATTTACCGTATCGTCCAATGTCTGCCTAATACAATGCAAGGGTGTGTTCTGGAAATTGAATTTGCGAACTGGTGATTTGTGTCATTTTAGGTATTGCTTGTAACCTCGATGAAACGTCCTATAATCTTACGAGTGACATCTAAACTCATGATATTAAAATAGGGGATTAAATTACACGGACGTTGGTTTGTTTTTATGTTCGCGACGACTGTGGCGGTGCCCGGATTATCTCTCAGAATACTCTAATCTTAATCGTTTGCTGATCAGAAGTTAAATAGTAATTAATTTCCACAACTCGAATATTGTTTACTATAGGGCCGGTAGCTCAATTGGCAGAGCAATCATCTGCACACATGCAGATTGCAAAGGTGGTAAGATCATACCAGAGTCCAGACTCGGCACGGTGCAGGTCCATAGTCCTCCTGCCTCGTGGCAACGTCCACGTCTAAATGTTTTGGTTTTGTAGCGCGCATTTACCGGACAGCACGTAAAACCTGACTTTTCAACTTAACGAAAATATCACGTGACCGCGCCACGAGTTTTACGTACTGCTGGCCCGTTGACGACCTGAGTTCGTCAAAAACAGTTTTATGAACAACATAAGACGTTTTACAGTACCCATTGCGCGCCGGCGCAACAGTTGTATGAACAACATCGGACGTTTTACAGGACCCATTGCGCGCCGGCAGGACCCATTACACACTTGATATGCCGGCGCGCAATTGGTCGGATTTTAACGTCCTATGATGTTGTCAGATGTCAGTCAATTTGAGCGTTTTATGCGTTAGCTTCATTTATCTGATCAGGCATCAGCAGATAATGTTTTTCTATTTGCATTTCGAAGAACATACGATCTAAAGGAGAAACTTCTTTGCAAGTTGTGAAAAGATGATTTTACACAAAGTTATCTCACCGATCTGCTATAAAACAAAATTTTCTCTTAACAATCGAAATAAATAAAATGCCTTTTAAGATTTATTTATAACAGGAGATCTTGTACTGCACACCAACGTCCGCCATAATACTGCATCAGGTATTTTTAAAAGTCTGGTCTAAAATTCGATAATCCACAGCTGACGTTCTGCCCAGTTCAATTTTAAGGAGTGTCAACGGCACATTCGCAGCCTGCACCAATCTTCAAAGTGAGGGTAGTCCACTGTTCGTAACCGTCGTCGTCGCAAAATATTGTCGCTTCTTTTTCCAGAATGTTGATGTAAGCATTGACCTGGTCGCGTGTAAAGACGTAAGGTTAAAATATACGATCCTAAAACCACCCTAGACGAAACCCACGACAACCTCAATTAAAAAATGTCACCCCTATAGTTCGACCAACTGCCAACTGGCATGGATTGTTGTATACGACCCCGGACCCGAAATATAGCATGCCAAGCTGAGTTGAAAGGAAAGAAACTAACCGTATGGCAAGACTTCCCAGTCAAACATTTGTCTCCCTCTGAATCACACTTGACGTGTCTTATAAACCGTGGGAAATGTTTGTCTACAATGAAATATGTGAAAAGTCCGTGCTAAAAATACTCTGTTATAACTAGAAATATCACTTAGGAAGACAATCTTAACCTCAAAAGCTAGATTCATAATTTCGCAGCCAGTTATTCTTGTCCGATTTGGTTGAAAATTTAATGTTTTTTATTTTAAATTAAATTAAACTTTTCAAATGTCACAAATAGTTGATAAAAGCGTCATCAATCTTCATTCTCTAAACGCCAAATTTAGATTACATTGATTAAAGTTTCGAAATTACAAAACCATGTGGTATAAAAACAAACCTGAAAGCTGGTCGAATACAAGTTTTGAACTACAAATTCCGTGCTGGTTGTATTGCAGTGGGTAGTTTCCGTCAAAGTTCTGGTCCATGCTCATGTGCTGTGCTATAAACCCTGATGGAAAGTGAAATTTGTGTTAACCTTCCTGACAACATTAAAAAGAAAGGCCTGAAAATTGCCTACTTTAGAAGATTACTCCTTAAGAACCTTCTAGACTGATGTTTGGCGTCTGAACTCGGTTGAAAGATTTGAATCAGTCTAGTTTCTCGAAACTGAACTTTTACAATTATCGTACCGTTACCAAGCTTCTTAATGAGCTGCTGGTTGCTCAGCGGAACACAACCCTCGCTCTGAACGCTCCCTACAAGAACTACAAACAAAACGAGTAATCGCTCTACAATCATGATGGGATGGAACAACAAATCGTGGCGTACTTGAAACTGAGAGTCTGTGCAATGACCTTCTGACCGAGCTAAGGGACTTTCAGGAGGGTTCTCGAAAATGCCCTAACTTTTTCTCATATTATCATCGTCTTAACACCTCCTTTGTTAAGTTGAGGACACCTTGGTTCTGTATTCTCTAATTTTCACCTTCATAACGTGTTGATTTATGTTTGACGATCCCAGGATCACATGATGCATTCTTCATGCCCTGTACCCATGGTAACACAGTAGTTCCATCGCGTTGGTATGTAAATCATATGGTACTCAGTGGTTCAAGGTGCGTGTTGACGTCACCCTTATCTTCTTGAACCCAGCTCTTTTCTTAGTGCCCGATTTGGTTCTTTATAACAACAAATAAAGAGCGTGATTGACTTATCAACTTTTGGCTAGGCTGTAGGCATGTCTGACGAGAAAATTGCCGAGACTTCAAAAGCGAAAGACGCTCAGCCAGGTAGAGGACTGAGATTCAGCAATTATTATACTATTCACCAATGTTACACTAACCATAGTGATATGTAGCTGTTATATATACTTATAGTTTGGTCGTTTTTGGTTTTACCATTTTTGGCCTTTATTGAAGGTGCAAGCATCATTTATCCGATCCTTTATCGCTGCAACTCCAGATAATAAAGATTCCACGGCAAATGCAGATATAACTGAAGTAGTTGACATGGAAATGGACGATGTCGATCCTGAAGCTGAAAGACAAAGGTAAGAAACCCTGAATATCAGCAAACATGATGTAGGAGAAGCTTATGAAATCCTGTGCGAACGGCCGAAAAGTTCAGCAGATTGAGTAACTGACACGTTATGTTCTAGGCTGGAAAAAGAAGTTGAGGCACTAGAGGCGGAAAAACAACGGATCGAAAAGGAGAAAGGTTACTTTGATCAGTTTAGTTTTGGCCTTACCTATTTTTTTATTTTCACTGACCTACCTCATTACTTGAACTTACTTTATTACCTGAGCCTACCTTATTAGTATTACTTGTAATCCCATTATTGCAGCCCCATACTCAATGTGAACTTCTGCTAATGACCTCCCTGTAGAACAAGAAGATGTTCAGAAGAAAGCTGAGGAGATAACGAAGATGATAAGTCCCGATGAAGAGAGTTCTGACGAGGAACCTGCAATTGCCAACGATGCTTCTGTACAACCGATAAAAACTGATCCTGACGCTCCAAAAGTTCCTTTTTGGGTGGGAAGATTTTAATAAATTATTACGGAATCTGTTTAGTAAACGATAGGCGTTCGATGTGCATCCTGCAATCCTTACTGCTCTTTATGTTGCAACTATGAGAATCGTCGTACACCTTAATGATATTTTGTTTCAAATCTCCAGGATTTCGCTTTGACCAATCTGCTTGTGGGACTAGGAACCCTTAAGATAGAAGGCTTTAATGTGTATTGCGGGAGTTGTCAGAAAAACATGGAGCTGGATACTTTGAAGTTTCACTTGGATGGAGACGGACACAAACTGAACACTCTGTGGAACTATGACAAGTAAGTTCCATCTTTAAATGTGTCGACATCAATATTGGTGGATTTAATAGAGTACTTCACTATGACAACGTTAATGGCGTCACCCTAAATCTAATGGTTTAACTCAGGTCGCTGGCAGAAGTCACAGGAGAGTTGCGGTCTTACCCCCAGAAATTTGAGATGGAGATGTTTAAACACATAACAATGTTGAACCGCTTGGAGAAGCGGTATGATGTTGAACCGCAGGTAGATTTCATTGCTGCGCTCACATTCTCACATTCTTTCATATGATAATATATTATCATATGAAAAACTTGCTGGTCAATTTTGGCGATAATAAGCACTACACGTGCACTACCATTGCTTTTAAATTCTAAAGATAGTGTATCTTAGTTTGACGTGTCTGTCGAGTATCGATATTTATCGCTGAGGTAATCATCGGATACTGCCACAGGTTGCAGCTATAATTAGAGATCTCTACAAAGACGACGCTACAAAGGATGCTGTAAAGCGAGAAACGGAAGAAGAAGAAGAGAACACTCCCAAAACTCCTGTAATTAGTCCTGAAGAGCTGGCTGAGATTAAGGCAGAGTTTATAGGTATGGAAAATCGTTGTCATTTTTATGTTATTGTTGGTTGGCTTTAGATGGGTGCCTCAATAGAAGATTGGATATCTTTCCATCATCACAAAAGCTGGTTAAAATTTTTTTTAAATAGGCTGTGATTAGGATGCAAAAATTCTAATTATAATTCTAATTCAATGATGTTCAATTGCATGATGTAGATAACTTATAGCTTTTTAGCTATTGACTAACGTTCATAAGTTTGATAGTTCTAATTATTTCCTTCTTGCACAGGAGCCTGATACTTGGTGTCCACTGTGATATTTCGAGCTTTTACCTTGTTAAAGATCTCCTAGTACCCACATATTGGTCAAGTGTAAACTCACATTCACAGGCTCATTTCCCAATGCTGATGACGCAATTCTAATTCAACAAGCTCTGATGGGAGAACTTCATGGGTTCAGCAGTGAAAGTAGCGCTCAATCTGCACTCAGAGTGGGTATTTCTGTGCTTTTGTCGGTTTTTTTATTCGAAATTCTCTATTTTCGTGTTGTTGTTGGGGTCTTCTTTAGAAATTCTCTGCTAATCAATAATATGGGTTTTTCGATGATACTGATAGCGATGACAACATTAAATATAAATTACGAGGTTTAGTTTTAGAAGATTAAATTAATATAGATCAGTCATCATCAATTTTATCTTAATTCCAGATCGCAGGCATGTTAGGTAAATTGATCAGCTCATATCAACGTCGACACTTTAAAGACGGTTATAAGGTGAGATTTAACTCTTCTTAATGGAACTGCAGGATCGAGGCCAAGCGACTTAGATCATCGGTCGCTGATGAGCAATCATTTAAAGCCCAGTTTTCACCCTGATATTTTAAATTGGGCAGAGAATTAGTTTGTGAAATATACATATATTGTATACAACTGAAAGTGAATAGTTCCGACTGCATTAATGTGCAATGTGTACATTTTAGAGGATGAAATATATAGCTGTATAGTATATCTGATATGAAACTACTGTTGAACTTTAATTGGTACTAGTTTGTTTCCTGCCAGGTAAATGAAGAGTGTATCAGAGACGTAAAGGGTCAATGTGGGAAACTCCTCAAACTGATAGACGAGGCCAAGCTTCAGTCTCACTTGCCCCACTGACAGTACATTCTACATGTGTCCCACATCACACATGTAACTTGTTCTACCAAACTACAGTTTCCTTTAACCAGTGTATGGTAGCCGTCCCAACGTTGGACGTGCCTCATCTGTGACTCTGTGATCTGACGACCCTGATTTGAAACATCGGAATAATGTTGCTTTATAAACACCGGGAAAAGGAGTGGCTTTGTATGTTGTTCAACTCTCATTCTTGTTGTTGTTGCTAAGTTCTAATATTTTTATCAAACAGACATTCTGGAGTTTCAGCGGAACACTACAGCACTGTTTATTTTGGAAACAGGTTTTTCATTTGAGTTTCAATTTTAACATTGGCCTGGATACTTATGATATCTGTTAAAGATGCAGCAATTCTATCCATCATAGTTGTTTCAAACAGCAAAGTTTCAATACCTCTGCTTTGTGCTGAGATTTAATGATCCTGATATGTGACATTTAAACAAAAACATTGAAAGAACAATAGAAAGAGGAAAGTGTAAGCACAGTCGTCCTTTGTGTTTATCAAAGACCTAGTGTCTATTTGCTGCGTTTGTTGTCGTAAATAATGTTAACTTTTAATTTAACTTAATTTAAATTGGAAGCCTTAAATTTTTGTTTTGAATTGTGTCACTCTTGCTACACATTACCTAGTTAGGCTACTTGGAAGACACGCTAGGCGATTTTACTTTGCAACACAGGTCTCGGTGTCACCAAGTTTAAAATGATGATAAAACAAATGAGTTTTGGCAGTTATAATAAGCAAAAGTTGTGTTGTCATTACAAAATGTCTAAGAGAGTGCGCCGGGACATCCTGAAAATTTCACCGGTTTTTAATCCTATTTTGAAAAGTCATTATTTAATTTTATGAAACACCGAGTTATTTGATTAAGAAAGTTCGATTCTGTACGCTGCTACAGAGAGGTACACTGTGGAATAGTTTGAGCTATAAAAAAATTTGCTCCATGAACCATTCAACCTAATTTGCTGATGCACCGTTCGAACATTTTTATCAGAATTTTAAAAAATCAGAAGGTAAATTATCAAGTAAAAATTCTGATTCAGAAATCTGGTTAAATACTGTGTTTTCCTGTTTTCAATGCCTTAAAGTATTAGTCACCTAATGGCACAAGTCACCTATTATAACATATAAGTTTAAGTCACATATAAGTATAAGTCACCTAAGTATAAGGTGCCCTGACAGATATAAAATTTCATGAT
Organism: Mnemiopsis leidyi; assembly: GCA_000226015.1. Classification (NCBI taxonomy): domain Eukaryota; kingdom Metazoa; phylum Ctenophora; class Tentaculata; order Lobata; family Bolinopsidae; genus Mnemiopsis; species Mnemiopsis leidyi. The sequence goes on from JH153419.1 coordinate 420,902, forward strand.
TTTGGATATGGCTAAATGTAATTAAAATTCTCGCAAACCCAGCTATAACCTCATAGTAATATCACTCACCACACCCCTTTTTTACATTGTAGTTGTACACTTCACAGAATACTGGTGTACATATATAGTGATATAATTGTAGTGTTGTGAATGTGTCTATTTGATGTGGCTGCGTGGTTCGGCAAGGCCTCATTAAAGTTAAACACATGCGTCATAGAAACCGTGTACAAATTGTTTGTTTATAATTATTTCCGATACTTTTGTTTTTAGTCCTTGGTTATTTCCGAAGGTTCTCAAGTCATGACTTTTACTACTTTTCCATACAATCTTACAATTTCCAGTATCACACTGACTTTATACTTCATTATGTCACGGAACTCAGCAGGATCTTCCAAAAAATTAAAACTCCAATGTTCCGCGACCTAATATCTATTTGCCACAAATTTTCAAAATCTTGTCTCAGTCTAGCGTGCCCTGATGTCATGTTTAAAATTATCTCATTTTGAATTTGCAGAATTCTGCAAATTACATTTTGTCTGCAAAGGACTCTGTAATAAACATGCTAACTATCATGTCCTCGATATTTTAAATCGTGGCTCTAGCTGCTATGGTCCCATTTGGGTTTTAATGGTTGCAGTGGATCTTCAGCATTGTCTTTAGCTTATTGATGTTAAATTACAGTTTTCTCGACTCTAATCTACTCTGCTATATTCCACTCAAATCTGCAATAGTATAATCTACTCCAATCAATTTTGCACAACTTCACTTTTTACCGCTCTTCTGCTACTGTCAGTCATCACGCCCGTAATACGCCCTTGCAATACGTGTAAGCTACTTGACACAGAATTTCCACACGACACACACTAAACAGTGAGTGTTGTGTAATAACAGTGAGTGTTGTGTAATAAAACAGTGAGTGTTGTGTAATAAAAAACAGTGAGTGTTGTGTAATAAGTGGAGGCTATCTAATTACATTTTACTAAACAAACATGTACACGTATCCAGTCCACACTAGGACTATAGTGACTGCTACACTTAGCGTGTAAAGTTGAGAGAGCAGGGAAGCACTTCATTTACAGTTTGAATTTTTCCGTCTTAAATTTGAATTTTAGTAACAATTGAATTTATTCCTTAGACAAGCGTTGACTTTTAGTTTTTGAAAAACATTTATTGGTAATGACACTAATCTGCGATACTTAGTCCTACTCCTAGTTCTGTACAAATACCACGCCTCAGTTTTCTTAATAATGAAGCGTTTTAAGTTAACCTTTTCAAGTTGACTACAATAAATTTCAGTTTTTTGTAATTGTCCCTAAATCCCGTTTTACTTTTAGCCCGTGTCAGTTTGGTATGTCAGGCGAAGTACTAGTAACAGGAGGGGCTGGTTTTATCGGTTCTCACACAGTCATCCAGCTCTGCCAGGCTGGCTACACCCCTGTTATCGTAGACAACTTCTCCAACAGCAGCCCCGTTTGTATCACCAGACTTGAGGAGATCACAGGTAATTAAAGATCATTAAGTAATTAACTAATTGAAAATCTGGTTAGGATGTCGGGGGAGGTATGTGTGACTGGTGGAGCAGGGTTTGTGGGCTCGCACACAGTGATCAGTTTGATAGAGGCTGGATACACTCCTGTCATTGTCGATTTGTTTTCTAACTCTTCCGTGGAGTGCATTATGCGACTCCAGAAAATTACTGGTACGGAATAAAGATATTATCCCTTTCTTCTATTAGAAAAATAATTGAATTTTATTAGTCCTAAGTTGGTTATGTCTTAGTTATGCTATTGCAAGTGGTTACAGAACTTGTTTAAACTGGATACATTGTTAAGGAATTAGCATGTTCTAATATTCGGCCTGACAAAACAAGAACATGTAACAAATAAATAAAATAACAGATCTTGAAAACGATAATAGTATACAGGCCAGAGAATTAAATACAGACGATAACCTAGATCTTGAAATTGACAATAATATTCAGGTCACACAATCAAATACTACGAGGCAGACATACTGGACACCCCCGCACTCTCAGAAATCTTCAGCAAGCATGACTTCAAGGTTTGTAAGGTCCAGGTTAAGATTTTACAAGTTGAACTTATAATAACTATTGTTATTCACCACATTTCTTTGCATTTTCATGATTGAAATTCAGTTTGACTTAGATTAAACTATCCCCGCTAACCTTGTACTTTATTTTTCAGTTTGTCATTCATTTTGCCGCATTGAAAGCAGTGGGCGAGTCTGTTCGCATTCCTCTGAAATATTACAAGGTACCTGGATAATTGTTTATACGAAGCTTGATTTACTTCTTACAATCACCAACCTAACGTCTTGTCAATTAGAATAAGATATGAGGCAGAGAATATCCCTCTAAGTCTTTAGAGTTTAAAGTATACAGCTGAGCAACATTCAACAAGTATATAAGTATATATTCCAATTTTTTACTGTTGCCATGAATAAGACATATGCTTACCTGAACCCCCTATCACTAGACGAATGTGGGCGGTACAGTAAACCTGGTTGAAGTCATGTCTCAACATGGCTGTAAGAACCTGATCTTCTCAAGCTCCGCTACTGTGTACGGTACTCCCCAGTATCTACCTCTAAACGAGGTACTGTCATTTCTTATACTGTCCTTATTTGTTTTGTTAATCAATAAAGCAAAAGGGATGTGTTGTCAGCTGATAACAATGACACTTAGTTTTATTATCCTGTTTGCTGTAATAAGACAAGGTTGCTATGGTCACATTTGTACTAGTAACTATAGTAACTATTGCTATTTATAGTAACAACAATTCCTCACCTCAACTCTCCAGGAACACCCGACTGGTGTTGGAATAACAAACCCGTACGGACAAACAAAGCATGTTAACGAGTGTGTCCTGGGAGATCTAGCTAAGAGTGATCCGGAGTGGAACATCGTGTTGTTGAGGTACTTCAACCCTGTTGGAGCTCACAAATCTGGTAAATCTGGTAGTTTTTAACTATTTCAACACTAAAATTACTAATTAAATGAATTTATTGAGGATGAAACAGAAGATATTTACAAATTTACAATTTACATAATGTTTATTAATTCGGGATCCTAAATTCCCGCAAAGGCAAACAGGGTTTGCTTTCATCTAAAATGTTAGGTTTCGGTTTCAAGAAATTCCTAAATTATTTGAAAAGCTATAATCCTCCTATGCATTTGTTCAACTACTTGCCCGAGAAAATAGCGGTCAATATATTCAGGTATGATTGGAGAGGACCCTAAAGATATCCCAAACAACCTGATGCCGTATGTTTCCCAGACTGCGATAGGGAGAAGAGAGTGTTTGAGCGTGTTTGGTGGAGACTACGATACACCTGACGGCACCGGGGTCCGGGACTACATTCACGTGAGTTGTAGTCAACTTTGTTATCAAACTGTTGACATTCATGTGAGTTGTAGTCAACTTTGTCATCAAACTGTTAACATTCATGTGAGTTGTAGTCAACTTTGTTATCAAACTGTTAACATTCATGTGAGTTGTAGTCAACTTTGTTATCAAACTGTTAACATTCATGTGAGTTGTAGTCAACTTTGTTATCAAACTGTTAACATTCATGTGAGTTGTAGTCAACTTCGTTATCAAACTGTTATTATTCATGTGAGTTGTAGTCAACTTTGTTATCAAACTGTTATTATTCATGTGAGTTGTAGTCAACTTTGTTATCAAACTGTTAACATTCATGTGAGTTGTAGTCAACTTTGTTATCAAACTGTTAACATTCATGTGAATTGTAGTCAACTTTGTTATCAAACTGTTA
>JH153421.1:25421-37925 GCA_000226015.1 Mnemiopsis leidyi
TAACATGACTTACCAACTAACATGACTTACCAACTAACATGACTTACCAACTAACATGACTTACCAACTAACATGACTTACCAACTAACATGACTTACCATCTAACATTTCTTACCATCTAACATGACTTACCAACTAACATGACTTACCAACTAACATGACTTACCAACTAACATGACTTACCAACTAACATGACTTACCAACTAACATGACTTACCAACTAACATGACTTACCAACTAACATGACTTACCAACTGACATAACTTACCCATATTAGTCTCCTTCGTCCTAACTTCACAAAACCTGGTCTCCAAGGGAACACCAAACTCTCCAATAACCTTGTCCATCTGCGCACTCACTTTCTCTAACAAAAAGTACAAGTAAATGATACGTGGAAGTGATGAAAATGTGAACCTTACTCGGGATTTCTATGACTGGGAATCGGGATGAGGTGGCGGGATAGGCAAAATATTGCCTGTTGTCATTATTTTCGCGAACCATATTTTCCTCGGCCGCTAATAAACCCACCGTAATAATCCTGAGTAAGGTAAGTAAAATTGAATGTGCAATTAATAGAAATGAAATGTGTCATTAATAGAAATGTATGTTAAACAAAAAACAATTTCTGACCTTGATACTCATCCACATGGAGCTTCATATTCTCATTCTCTAAAACTTCCGACGTTATGTCGATTTTCTCCACAACCGTTTTTACCTGAGGATAAAAATTTAATCTTGACAAAATACCACTGGTTAGCGATAAAATCAAATTTAAAATATATTCTAAGTTAACAATAATTTCATTGGCAATCACCTACATTATTTTCAGAATCGATAACGACTGTAACTTTGGAGAGTTCTCTGAAGTCTGTCCCACTCTTGACAATTGTCCTGTGGTTTACCTGCAAGTTCAGAGTTAATTTAATTAGACAGTATGCGACACCTCCCCAGAAATAGCTTTCTTTATAAATTACGTTGTTCAAATTCCTTTATGCAGGATTCTGTCAACTACCACAAATGGCCACCACCTGCGAGTCGATTTTTGAGGCTCTAAAACGGTCAATATTGGTCAATTGTATGGAAATTGCGCTAATCTAATCAATTACTGACAAACCGATTTTCTTAACTTCGCGGGTCAAAGTAGGCCCAGTGGTGTCAGTAAAAAGCAATAGAGCTTGCCGCTTTGTAAAATAGTAAGATTGTAGTAAGATAGTAGTGTGATTGTAGTAACATTGTTGTAAGATTGTAGTAAGATTGTAGTAAGATTGTAGTAAGATTGTAGTACGATTGTAGTAAGATTGTAGTAAGATTGTAGTAAGATTGTAGTAAGATTGTAGTAAGATTGTAGTACGATTGTAGTACGATTGTATTAAGATTGTAGTAAGATTTAAGTAAGATCGTAGTAAGATTGTAGTAAGATTTAAGTAAGATCGTAGTAAGATTGTAGTAAGATTGTAGTAAGAATGTAGTAAGCTTGTAGTAAGATTGTATTAAGATTGTAGTAAGATTGTTATAAGATTGTAGTACGATTGTAGTACGATTGTATTAAGATTGTAGTAAGATTGCAGTAAGATTGTAGTAAGATTGTAGTAAGATTGTAGTAAGAATGTAGTAAGCTTGTTTGTAGTAAGATTGTAGTAAGATTGTATTAAGATTGTAGTAAGATTGTAGTACGATTGTAGTACGATTGTAGTAAGATTGTAGTAAGATTGTATTAAGATTGTAGTACGATTGTAGTAAGCTTGTAGTAAGATTGTAGTAAGATTGTATTAAGATTGTAGTAAGATTGTAGTAAGATTGTAGTAAGATAGTAGTGTGATTGTAGTAACATTGTTGTAAGATTGTAGTAAGATTGTAGTAAGATTGTAGTAAGATTGTAGTAAGATTGCAGTAAGATTGTAGTACGATTGTAGTACGATTGTAGTAAGATTGTAGTAAGGTTGTAGTACGATTGTAGTAAGATTGTAGTAAGATTGTAGTAAGATTGTCGTAAGATTGTAGTAAGATTGTAGTAAGATTGTAGTACGATTGTAGACAAATATACTAACCTCCTCCACCCCATAGTTGTGATCGTGCCCTCCTAAAATGAGGTCCACGTGTTGGGAGCACGCAGCCAATCTCCTGTCGTTATTCCACCTCATATGTGTTAGCGCTATCACTAGGTCTACTTGGTGTTCCTTCTTTAAAATAGATCCTGAAGTTTAGATAATGTGTGAGGGATATCACTAGGCTACTTGGTGTTCTTTCTTTAAAATAGATCCTGAAGTTTAGATAGTGTGTGAGGGATATCACTAGGCTACTTGGTGTTCTTTCTTTAAAATAGATCCTGAAGTTTAGATAGTGGGTGAATGTTATCACTATAAGGCTACTTGGTGTTCTTTATTTAAAGTAGATCTTGATGATAAGCGCCTCCCCGGGTTCCGCCTGAGTCTGCCGCGTCCGCCTGAGTCCGATCGGATCTGCCATCAATTCGCAGACAGTCCGCCAAAGTTTTGTCCGACAACGAGTCTTAAACTTAAAGCTAAGTTCCGCGATTTGGCGGAATAGTTCCGCAGCGGACTTGTTCAGCCGAAAAAAGTTGGCGGAACTATTCCGCCGCGGAATAAGTCCGAGCAATAAAATTGTGCTAATCCCGCCGTTGGCGGATTCCGCTGCGGACTTAGTCCGCGCCGTTAGTGGATTAGGGTTAGGGTTCCCCGGCGGAAAGGGGTTAGGGTTAGGGTTAGGTTAGGGTTAGGATTAACCTAACGTAACCCTACCCCTTTAACCCTAGGGTTAAAGTTCTGCGGCGGAATAGTTCTGCCAAGTTCCACGGCGGACAAAGTTCCGTGGCGGACTTGTTCCGCCAATTTATTTTGGCGGAATAGTTCCGCGGCGGATAAGTTCCACCAATTTTTTTGTTACTATTCCGTCGAATAATTCCGCCGCGGAACAACTAACAAGTCCACGGCGGAACTATTCCCGATTCAGCCAACTCGCAGAACTTAACTTTAAGTCTTATAGGCGGACAAATTTTGGCGGACATTCCGCGAGTTGATGTGTGATGGCGAATCCGATCGGGCTCAGGCGGAATCTGCGGCGGATCCGCCAGAGTCCGCCGAAAGGAACGTTCTGGAGGAATCCGAAAATAGTGTAATCACATATATTCACGAACAATGACTAACGGCTATATTTCCTTAACGGTAACTATCGTTGAACGTATATCATATTTAAAAGTCTAACGTAGTAAGTTGTGCAGTACGCAATTGGTTGCAGTGTGATTTGTCTGCAGGTTTGTCCGACCCTCATTCGAACTCGAAGCGGATAAAATGTCGGGAGGGTGCGGCTGCTGTACAAAGTGTGAGTTAAATGAACAATGAAATAGCAACCGAAACTCGCACCTCGAAAAAGTTACCGAATGTCTATGGTCCTTAGCTGTAATGGTCCTTAGCTCCTTAGCTGTAATTGTCCTTAGCTGTCAATTGTAGATCAATTAGATTCTTAGCAGTTATAAGCCGTGTGTAAAGTTGCAAATGCTCATCTCATGATTTCACTGGAGGAGATATAAGGAGCTTAGGAGCATTAGAAAGACAATAGCATATAGGGACGTACGCGAGTACAGCTAGTTTAAGCCCCGCCCGCGCCTCGGATAAAGTTGTGAATGTCTTTGCTGTACAGCATTGAACATGTTAAACAAGGAACTGAAGCAGCTGGGTTCCGTTCAGGCTCAATTCTTTACACTCATGTCAATATGTTCGTATGATGCATCCTCTTGATCCAATACTAACAGTATATCAAGTATGAACTACATAGTATGAACTATATTACCTAAACAGTGCGCGCGAGACCGCGCTTTAAAACACACTAAATGCTTAATTTAGTGCACTACCAACAATATACATGATCGCGCGTGCCGCAAAATAAGCCATAGACGAGGTCCGACGAGAGGTCCCATGGATTGATGACTTGCAATAATTGGCTTGAAACGCTAGTTTAATGTTAATGCCCGTGCAAAGGCGTGCTGAATCATAGAAATTTAGCATTGCAGCATCAAGGTCTAATGTTAAAATATACTCAAATGACAAATAAATTATGAAAATTAATGACATGAGGCATGTTCAAGGGCAGATGTATAGGATTTGGGACTCCTCCTCAAAAAACAACTACATTTACATACAAAGGGCAGACAGTACAAACCATAATGATCAGCCGACTCTACAAAGTCGTGGTACTCTATTTCAGACATCTCAATAGTACTTAGAGTTTCCATCCATCCTAGTTCAACTAGACCCAGCACTCCGATCTGCAATTACATGGTGAAATTATGTACAGTAATACAGTATAAGTACATGATATTAGTACCTTACTCAGTTTTAGTACATAGTGTATTAGTACCTTACTCAGTTTAAGTACATAGTATAAGAACATAATATTAGTACCAGAGTACCTTACTCATGAGTATAAGTACATAGTATAAGTACATAGTACTACTATAAGTACTATGATAGTATGATGTGCGTTTTATAAACTTTTAAAGTATGCAGGGGGAGGGGGTAAGAGCATTGTCCACCCCAAGCTCGCAAAAAGGCTGTGTTTCTAAGAGTCTTTTCTGGGACCTAGCATTAGAAACCAGGAGTAACCTAGCCTTAGTAACCAACAGTGACGTAGTTTAAGCAACCAGTGGTACGCGGCCTTACCCAGGCCTGTAATAAATGGGGAGTCCTTTCCCAGCGAAGGACAAACAGTGCTAGTCACTGCTACCTACCAACTCAGGGCTGAATACAACACCTACTGCATTATCTACTTGGAGATTATTGGTACAACTCCCGAAAACATGAACTTTCGTGCTTGTAATTTTGTGGAAATTCAGTGTCGGTATTTATTGTCATTAGCTTTGATGAAAATAGTGTCTAGCAGTTCTTCAAACTGAGATATCTAAAATTAACTGATAGGTTTAAATGAAATTTTATCTGATATATTTGTAACCCACATATTACTTGAGCGTTCCACTTTCATGGTATTGGATATGAGTTTTACCATGATGTTAATTTCTCAAAGGATGGGAAATCATCTTTAATAGTGGTGTTTACTTTTCATTTGCTGAAAGCCTCAAAGGCTATGTTAGGGAAATTACTACTATGATAAATCTGTTCATGATATATTTTGGAACGAACCTTTTTGATAAGCAGGTTCTCTTAAATTTAAGATATGACCTTCAAATCTTTCTGAAACCTATGTTTTTGGGACATGAATTTAGATTTTTCAAGCTCATTTATGTTACTAAAATGTTCATTGTAGCCTATTCAATTTAGATTTTCATCATCATCATAAGCAACCAACAGTAACATAGCATTAGTAACCAATATTAACCTAGCTTTAGCAACCAACAGTAACCTAGCATTAGTAACCAATAGTAACCTAGCATTAGTAACCAATAGTAACCTAGCATTAGTAACCAATAGTAGCTTAGTATTAGTAACCAACAGTAACCTAGCTTCTGTAACCAATAGTAACCTAGCTTCTGTAACCAATAGTAACCTAGCTTTTGTAACCAACAGTAACCTAACCATAGCAACCAACAGTAAGCTAGCTTTAATAACCAACATTCACCAGATTAAAGGTGCTAAATTGCTTTACTTATTTTATGAAGAAGGGCAGGTAACAATTTTACCACTCCATGTATCTCGCATCTCAATGTAAGCGTTTTCCTACTGTAACTTAATAGGTGTACAGTGCAGTAGTAGTGTAGTGCCCTCGTAGATATTGCTACAAATATGCATATTGCTATTTTTAAGCGTATAGCTACAAATGAGCATATTGCTACATTTCAGCATATTGCTACTTTCAAGAGTATTGCTACAAATGAGCATGCTGCTATAAATTAGCATATTGCTATAATTTCTGAGTGAAGCGAGTGATACACATAACTTTGAGTAAACTTATGCTGATCACAATATACAGTACAAGGAGGTGGGTAACGTAAGTAAGCTCCTCTTGCAATGCACAAACCCATCTAAAAAAGACTTGTACTCGTCATCGAGTGATACAGAGAATCCTCAAATTATAAATGTAATAAAGTAGTTGTTGAAAGTATTAAAACTAAATTAGCATATTGCTACATGTTAGCATGCTGCTGCCTGCTACATTTTAGCATATTAACAGTAAACTCAAATAGTAGACAAACAGTAGATAAACCTTGAGACAGACAATAGACAAACAGTAAACAAACTTTGACACAGTAGACAAACCTTGACATTTTTATATTGAAGAGTTATATATTCTATCCCGTCTCCCAGCGGTTTTCCCGTCTCTCTGAAAATATAAGTGAGTCAATAACAATACTGTCTTCTTATTGGCTCTATTGTAACGTGATAGCACGTTACAATAATCTTGTCTTCTGATTGGTTAGATTGTAGCTTGATGAAAATCCTGTCTCCTGATTGGTTAAATTGTTATGCGTGTAACGAGAAATACACTATATAACAAGAAACACGTGTAACGAGTGTCGAGTAACACACGTAACATCAAACACGCGTCACGAAAAAACACGTGTTTCCGCATTCACAGTTCCACTTTTTACACGTGATGAAAAGTTTTAGTTCCCTACAATTGTAACTGAGCACGGTTCAAGTCCGTTTTCTAGCGGGTGTTATGAAAACATAGACAATTGCAGCTCTTTAGCTTGAACTTCACAACACGTAACCCAACACTCTCTCTCTCCGCCACCTGGCTGTAACTCAATTATGTGACTAGTTTCATGTGACCGCTCAACATAATTCAAAGTTCATTTCAGCGCTGAGTTCTGCTCAGCGTTTAGATTCTTGCACGATTGAACGTTGATTTTTCACATGATACGTTAAGATTTAAGAAATCTCGCTCTATTGAACGTTAATATTTTGTAAGACATTAAGATTCTTTCACTTTAAAACGTTAATTAGTCCTTCTAACACAGTAAAAACTCACACTTACTACAGTTATAATTTGTTTTCCCCAGATAGCTAACTAAGTTTTGATAGTTAGTTTCCTTTTTTAATAGTAACTTTTCCTGCTTTACTTTAAATCGCACGTCGAAACAATATTGAGACACTCCTCCAAGAACACAGTTCTCTACTGGATTGTTTGTACTGTACTACTGTAACGTTTTCACCAACAACTACAGAGGAAATGGAGGAGGAAAAATACACGAACGACCAGCTATACGAAATAATCGAAGATCCAGAAAAACTAAAATGTTACAAGAAAATGAATAAAGTGTTTGGTTCGATGGGAGCAGACATGCAGTTCATTCATGACATGCCATATGATGAGATAAAGCAGTTTATTGGGGAGGAGAAGGAGGCCATTTTCAATAGCATTCCAGCTCAGGTTATATCTGATAGTGATGTGACCTGGGAACATGTTGGATCTACTTCTATTAAAGGTTTAACTGTTTCAAACCGTTTAGTTTGACAAAGTTGATTACATATTTGAACAAAATGCATCTGTGATTGCAATTATTAAAAAATCAAAATAATTCCAGGAATGCACTAACGAAACAATTCCAGGAATTCACTAACAAAACAATTTCAGGAATGTACTCACAAAACAATTCTAGGAATGCACTAACAAAACAATTCCAGGAATTCACTAACGAAACAATTTCAGGAATGCACTAACAGAACAAGTTTAGGTATGTACTAACAAAAAAATTCCAGGAATGCCAGGTACACTATTCCCCGACTCTCTGATCCTCTACAAGAAATACCCGCCCCCAAGGGAGGTTTTTAATGCCCTCATGTCTGCTGGGTTTGAATTCGTAGGAGCGGGACCTCTGCATTCGGCTGACTTGTGGTTTATCAAGAAGGTTATACGCTGTTGAAAGTTTATAAGCAATATACAATTCGATAGCATTGGTGTTGTATTCCCTGTAAGCTAGATGAACTGCTAGAGCTTCTACACAGTGGATCGTAGCTAATCAAGTTAAAAGTTCGGTATTCAGAAAAACATGCAAGACGCAATAAAATCTGATCTCAAAGTCAACTTTTTCAATAAGCAAACTTCACATTCTAGATAATCAGAGAAGGAACAAGGATAGACGGAGGACTGTTTAAAATACATCTTACTCCAGCTGACTTTGGAGCGTCGAGGATGTTAATAGAAACCAGGGACAGATGCAACAACAATCCAGCTGATTTCGAGGATTACAAGGTAACTTTGACAGAGTTTTTAGTTTGTAGAACTCAGTAGAGCCTTTCACTTGTTATAGCTGCAGAACCAATGAAAGTCCTTCAGTCAGACAATGTGCTTCGATTTAACTACATGTGTGTACAACTACCCAAATGTTTCATATCATTTCTATCGTACTTCAGAATTCTAAAGTGAAGGCTGCAGAACATTTGGCGGCCGGAAATATCATGCAATACAAGATCGCGAAGGGTTCCTGCAAGCTGCTCCAGGAGCTCAACGAAAAATATGGAGGGCCAGCACCACCTAAAAACTAACATCAGAGTATCTAGGATAAATATGATTATGTCATCTAGAGTTTAAAGACTTTTCGTAGGATGATTAATAGGATATGACAAGATGATATTAGGTCTATTAGGATGATTTTTGTAGGTAAAATTAACAAGTCAATTATGTGGAGCTGGAGTGAACTTAGTGACCCTGGATTGAGAAATGCGATATTTTATGGAACTTTTCACTCTAAATAATTTGATATAATATAGAAGTGTTGCAAGTAATAAATTATTTTGATTCCCTAACGTTCCCTAACAGATCGCATATTTTCTAAGTCATACAGAGAAAATAAACATTAAAATCAGAACTGTAATGAGACAGCTACTACATAAAATAACCCGGCGCGAGGCAATGGTAGTAGTAGTAGACAAGTTCAACTTGCCGCTCTTTATCATATTCTTCTGTATCAGCCCTCATATCATTATCAGGTCTTTGTTCACATCTATATGAGCAAGACCATTCGCTGGATATTATTGAGGATACATTGATCGTCACACCTAAACCGACTAGTACTCTACTATACAAGATTAGACGATTTATGACTTTTTAATGCTGATTCCTTTGCTGGTTGGATTTTTTCTTTTATTATTTTTTGTTATTTTTTAGTTGGTTGGATTTTGTTGCTCCACAAAAATGTCTCTCAGATTTACTAGAATGTTATTATTAGTTATGGTAATTAACGATTGAAACTTTTTGTATTCTTCTGTAGAACAAAAACGAACAACTATGGACCCTGGTTATGATGTGATATTTTAAAAATTAATACTTATATTATGTAGATGCTCACATGCAACTAACTTCCGAAAAGCACTGATTAATTAAATAGCAAACCAGACAGGCTACAATGATAAACTAGCAAAAAACAAACAACCCGTTTAAATTATATCATTTGGTCAATTTCTTACCAAACTTGTTTAGTGTTTACACATATTTACAGAGAATGTAAATGAAAAGTTAGGTACGGCCAATCAATATCTAGCAACGCTATCACGAGATATGATAAAAGCTTTGTGACCCCTCCCCGAACACAATTTTCTGTATAGATCGTAACATTTTCTCTTCATTGAGTGTGCAACTTCATTGAGTGTGCAACTCCAGGGAGTCAACCGATAAGCTGAACTAGAATAATGCTAAACAAAAATAATGCTATTAAACTACAATTATGCTAAACTAAAATTATGCTTAATTACAATCATGCAATTATACATATTTATGTATCATGTAACAAAAATGATTGTAACATAAAATGTTGCAACAAGAATGATGTAACATATATATTAAGCTCCAAGTGCCACCAAAACTAAAACCATTGAGGGTACATCCAGAAAAACAGATCAAAAAGAAGTCCAGCCACCTCCTTAAAAAGGGGCTGTGAAGCAAGGATCTGAACTCCACACTTACTAAAAGCTAAATCAACATTAATCATCCTCGTCCTAAGACTAGTGCAATTCCGAAACCCAAACAGATCCCCTGTTTTCTCTCCCAGGTTCATGACCAGCTGATGTCCAATACCAGTTATCAGGCAGTTGTTGGACTTCACGGTGATGTATAAAACCAGGCTAAGGTCGAATGTGATCTCGACGAAGCACGAGAGGAATGTCCTTTTCATGTTGGTTTGTAGCCGCTTGTCAGCTGAGCCATACCTAACTTGATGGTGTTTGTAGTATCCAAAAAGGTAAGCACAGCTCAGGAGAAGGGAAGCAAGAAATCCAAAACACGTGGAATACACAATGATCAACTTCCATTTATCAGCTCGGTTAAAGATGTCCAGACAAATGTCGCTTTCCCACTGAACGTATATCAAAAGGATGGATATACTCATAAAAACAGTGATTGTCACGACCCATTGACCCGAGGTGAGCCCTATCAGCCACCTCGAGAAATGTTTCCGGTTTCGTCGGAAGAAAAAGGGAAAGTAGATCATGATATTTTGAAAGGAGTAAAGAATGACGCTGAAGATCTTGAAGGCAATGATTGCTATTCTAATCAAACTTGAAAGAGTTGTTTGTAAGATATAGTTCTCTAGGTCGTCTGATCCTTTAAATCTGCTGGGTAGAAAAACTGCAGAATCGGACCCCGCCATGAGAATTCCCACGAGGAAAACCCACACAGAAACCGAGCAGCGAGTCAACTTAACGGCAATGTTGCAGTCTTTGGCTTTAACCTTGTGGAAAAACCCGGCCAAGCCTATCGTGACGAACGCTACTGCTATGGCCCCTGAGATGACGAATGAGCCGAGATTGTACTCGACCGTTAAATCCGAGTTGTTGTACTCTTCTTCTGTTGAATTTTTCGCGTTTGCCATTAATTCCTTCCAGGCTGGTTCGTCCTCGAATACATCTATCAGATCAGTGTGGACGAAGTTCATAACTACGTCCACGTTTAGTTGTTCGTCTTTAAAGGCAACTTGGCTCATCCCATTTTCTAGCAACTCCTCTGTCAAGTCCTGGAATTTCAACCAGCTGCATAAGGGTTTGTTTATGTCTGTAAGACTGAAGAATGTAATCTGTTTGAGAAAATGTCAATTTTATAAAATTTAGAATAACTACGTAAAGAAACGGTGGGATTTATTCTCATCCGTTAGTTACCGACAGTTCTTACCCAATTACCCAGTTACCGACAGTTCTTACTCTACCCAGTTACCGGCAGTTCTTACCCAATGAGCGAGTCGCTCCCCGTCATTTTCCACCCACGCTTCAATCAAGTCCGGTGCTCCAGCCGTGTCAAAATGTTCAGGTTCAACTTTAGACAACAAGTCTTGAAACCATTGTTGTTGTTCCGACATTCCACAATATCTGGCACAAAATGTACTGCCGACGGCTACACAACAAATAACAGGATTTTCTCAGTTTGTTAAGAAAAGTTCTATAACTACAATACAAAAAATATCAGTCGCAAAACGCAAGCGTGCCCCAGCCGCAAAAGACACAGGGCTATTTTAATGAAACAATATATCTTTAATAATAAAAATGATTAATTGGGCTTTGGTACTGTTACCATCGGACTCTTCGTGTCATTTTACCTCAAATTGTCAGTATAACGTGCCAGTATAACGTGCCAGTATAACGTGTCATCTTGCTCAACATTTATAATTTTAATATTTGGAACATAAGAAGTCAATAAGTGCCGGATAAGGTTCAATGTCTAAAAACATGGTATTTAGATTTAAGGACTGTCACCATCTGCATGATTAACTTTTGTTCTAGTCCAAAGTTGGAAATTTTTATTTTGGCCCATAAGGGGAAATAAGGGTCATTGAGGAGGTCCAAAGAAGTTTTTAGGGTTTCGGGACAGTCAGCATCGGGTTTGCCGTTAAAGTTTACGTCGAAATGCTGGTCTATCTTTTCTTCTTGCTCAAAAATAAAATTTACATTTTTAGCCGATAGGGGTTGATCAGGGCCATATAGCAAGTCCAAATAAGGTTTTCAGGCTTCGGGACTGTAACCATCGGATTCGTAGTTGAACTTTTAAATATGCCTGTCAAACTTTTTTCCAGTTCAAAGTTAAAAATTTTTACTTAAAAGGCCCTCATCAGATCCAATTCTCACATCGACCTCGATGAGATCTACAAAACCTGTAATTTTCATGTCTCTATCTCTTTCTGTTTGGACCTCATTTCGACCCCCAATTCGTATACAATTTTGGGCCTTTTCAGGTCCTTGAAAGCGCTCAAGTAACAAGAATTGCGCTCGCTAAGTTAAGTCTCAGGCGGACGCTAGATTTCCATCTCTCAAATTCTAAAGAGGCTTCTTCGATTTGCCCTTTGCTAGTGCTAGAAGCATATAATTTGAGCAGCAGATATCAGATATGTTGTAAAAAAATTCTACCGCAAAGACTGCTGATGGAATACCATGGAAGATACAGTGAAAATATTGGCCGTAAAACTGAAACATTTTTTATTGCAACTTGTCTGATGATAATATTAATGGCTGCTGTTGATTTATACTAGTTTTCGGTTTCGAAAACTTAAACCGGCCGTGAAATTTTAGCTATTAAAAACACGGATGTGGATAATTTTGACGGTGCAGT
>JH153423.1:0-18075 GCA_000226015.1 Mnemiopsis leidyi
ATACACTCCTCATCACTCTGTAACTAGTCTAAACATACACTCCTCATCTCTCTGTAACTGTCAACATACACTCCTCATCACCTCTGTAACTGTCAAGCATACACTCCTCATCACCTCAGTAACTGTCAAACATACACTTCTCATCACCTTTGTAACTGTCAAACATACACTCCTCATCACCTCAGTAACTGTCAAACATACACTCCTCATCACCTCTGTAACTGTCAAACATACACTCCTCATCACCTCTGTAACTGTCAAACATACACTCCTCATCAACTCTGTAACTGTCAAACATACACTCCTCATCACCTCTGTAACTGTCAAACATACTTTATCATTTATAGAATAGTAAAAGAATTTTAATAGTTTTTAGAACTACCCCACTCAAGACGTTAGATCATCTCTATAGTAATATCATATAATCGATGTACGGTATAGACTTATATCCCTGTTTAGATCAAGACAACTAACTCCTAAACACCACTGTAGACAACACACACGACGGAGGACCTGAGTTTGCTCAGGTATTTGTGATAATCTGGGTTGGAGCGGCGGTTGTTACTCTTAACTCCAAACTCCTGGACGGCAAACTGTGAGTTTTACCTTGTATCATTACTTAGTCATTCTCCGTCGTCTCATTGCAAAATGTTGTTAAGTTGCAGTGGAGACCTGTTGTCATAAGAAAGTAAGAACACTGCATTAATACTAAAAAGGAATGATGTCCCAAAATGAGTTAAGAATTGCTGCTGTAGAGTGAATAGGCCTATTCTCAACTTTTTATAATTCGATTAAATAAGGAAATTATACAACTCAATTTCAGGTCGTTTTTCCAGAGTATATGCGTGTTGGGTTACTGTGTTTTTCCTTTAGCAGTGGCTTCAGTGCTCATAAAACTCATCAGTTTGTTTGGTCTAAAGAAGGGCCTCGTTGCTTTTATCGTAGACTTTGTCATCGTTACATTAGCCTTCGTGTGGGCTATGTTTGGTGAGTCTTCAGTTGAAATAAGTCTGTGTCTATTTGATTACTGTACATTGTCAATGTTTTCAATGTTACGGTTTTATCGTTACATGGACAAAATGAATTTATAAACACTACATTTCAGCTGCCGTTTGTTTCCTCAAGCCGACGAACAATCCAGGAAAGAAGCTAATCTCTACTTATCCTGTCGGACTTTTCTACTTTGTTATCGCTTGGCTTGTTGTCTCACAACCGTAAATCTTTTTATCTTATCTAGTCAGTTTTCTGTGGTTAATCCGATACGGGGTTTGATAAGTACTGCATGATTGTATCACTAAAAACTAGAAACTTAACAGCTGAGCAGGAAATATTAATCTAAGCTCGCACAGTAGAACACTCCATGTAAACTTTGTTATTGTGTACAGTAAGCTTGGGTGGTATGTGAAAACTATTTGATCAAATATTTGTAGTAAATAGTTGTCGTGAATCGAGCTTATAATGAGACTGTTAATCTTTTTTCTTCTTTGTCCTATGAATTAACTGACTAACACTGTTTAATCTGTGGTTTCAAGATTAAATGTTCATTGCTGCGCCCAAAGTCAAACTTGTCAGTAAATCGAGAAATTTGTGAAAATTCTTAACTTCTATGGTACAGATAATTATATTCGACTGAAGGCGAAATTTGTACAAATCTGAGATGTCTTTTAAATTTTGAAATGTTATTCTGCAATGTTTAATTTATTTTTTAATGAATTGCTTATTCAGTTGTTTTTATTATTCACAATTTAACTAAACGTGCTAAATACGTTACAGCTGCATATGCTGTGAAATTTATTTTCAAAACGTTGCGACATCTGAATTGCAATAAACTCCGTTTAATTTCTTTATGATTTCTCCTAGTCAATCAAACGTGAAACTAAAGAATCGATACTAACCCTACACAAACTTCAGACACTAGCATCATACCATGACCCGCAAGAGAGAAACCACGCCCGCTACAACCAACTATCTCCACCTCGTGAAGAAAGATCACACCTGCAGGAAGAAAACTTCCCTGATCAGCAAGATTCCCGTCTACAAGGCTCTCCGGGAGTTGTTGACGAGGCGCGTTAACCGCCAGGCTGGGATGAAACAACTCATTAATGAGACCGAGTAGTCTGCTCACGTGACGTCACTCGAGTCACGCGTGATGTCACTCAAGTAACAGGTGACATCACACGCCCAACACGCGACGTCACACGCTCAACACGTCACTATTCATTGAATTGGAGCTTTTCTTCCTTAAAACAAGATCATGTTCTAAGAACATTTTTAAGATTTTGCATGCAATGTTGTATTTTTCAAATTATGTCTTAATTGGAAGACTATTTTAACACATGTTAATGGTGCATTGAGTAATTTATTATTATTATTTAAAGATATTTATAAGTTTTAAGGTTTTTAAATTATTTTATAAATAAGAGATATATTCATCATTTTTAAATTTAATAATACAATTTACCCTTTTGTAAGAAATTTAATTACAAACTTTTTTATTCTATTTTGGCAGCTTTGAAGCGAGTGCACATATGTCAACATTTCTCCTGCTGATGATAATCTGCATTTTTCGAGCGTTCTCCAGCAGAACTTGTGCTGGTATTGACAATTGTGTGGTTTAAACATCGACAAAATGCATGCTAACGGATCAGGCCAAAAAAGGCTATCATAAGGCATAGTGAAGTTATTAAGATTTTGTAAAGCTGTACAGCATAGACATCCTTGATAGCTGGTCTTCAAATTGTGCTATATTGTTTTTATATTGGTGGTCTTTTTTTGGGTAAGATAGACTAGACTGAGTCCGCTCTTTTTTGCGTAGATGTTCTCGTACGAATTATTGCACTTGAAATATTTCGTGTGCACAAGATTGGAAAAGAAATTTCAATAAAAGGACAATTTTTATTCTATTTGAATATTTCAATTGTTTGCATGATATTTATTTATC
Organism: Mnemiopsis leidyi; assembly: GCA_000226015.1. NCBI lineage: Eukaryota > Metazoa > Ctenophora > Tentaculata > Lobata > Bolinopsidae > Mnemiopsis > Mnemiopsis leidyi. The sequence goes on from JH153423.1 coordinate 2,942, forward strand.
AAACTTTTAATGACAATTGTTAATATTTTCACAAAATTGTTTGTCAAAATGAATAAACTACACATTAACATTTTCTTTTCATCAACGAATGGTAGTTGTAATTACATACACTTAATCAGTTAACGTGTTTTATCTCCAAATGTTTAAAAAGGCTACAACTTAGAAGGTATCGACTATTTAATGTTTGACCTTGATGCAGGATGCCTATCTTCCACCTGAGAACGAATGTGAAGGATGTACCCGAGAGTTTTATCACCAAGGTTTCCAAAGAGGTCGCAACATTGACCAATAAAGAGGAAGCTAAAGTTATGGTAACTGTCGAGGATAACATCAAAATGTCGTTAGGTTCCTCAGGTAAACTTTGTTCCCGTTTTCCTCCCTATTGCCAATATCACGTAAATTAAAAAAACATGTAAAATCATGGCACGATGTTTAAAAGAACTTTTAGAAAGAATGTATAATTCAGATGCACCTGCCGCCATAGTACAGTTCCATTCGGTCGGAATGAAAGTGGAACACCATGCTATCATATCAGAGTCAATCGCTAATCTCCTCAAGGATATAGGTCAGTACATAGACAGTTTCATTTCGCCATGTATCTGACTAGAACTACTTATTATCTAGTTCGTATCTAGGCATTTACGTTAATTGATCTGATCAATAATCATTTAATTGTCCCAGGGGTGCCCCACGACCGGCACTATATACAGTTCTATGCTCCCCAGCCAACACACGTTGGTAAACTTGGAACCACCATCGCCGAGTTAAACAAGCCCAAAGAAAACGTCATACATTTCTGATTGGGCAATTAGCTTATTTGGCATTTATCCAATTAGTATTAGTAGATTAAAGTCTATAATATCAGCTGGCCTGTAAATAAAGTTTAGTGAATTTTTAGTGATTTTTGTTACAGTCAGATATGGCCGTTGGTTTTTTGAACTTTGTTCTTAATTGCCAAAGATGTTTTTGAAGTTTCTTTGTTGTAGGATGAGTTTGTTTCAACATTTTTTAATATTTTGAACTTCTTTCACTTCAATTTGAAAGATATTTGTTAATTTTTTTAGAGTGCAGACTGGATGTTAGCTTCTCGATGAACCTTCCCCTTAAATAGCCTATGTAAAGTATATTCCCAGATAATCTTAGTAATAAACGTTATATTTATGAAAGAAGTCTTACCGAGCTATAATATATTGCTGATTTGTTGTATATTAGATGATAACCGGGAAGTTTCCAAGAAGCCCGACTTTATTCACAAACTGTTAAAAACTCCAATTCTGCTACCTATATATTATGTAAGTGCTACTATTGCAAATCATTCTTCATGGATGTCATTGTATTGGTAATTTATATCACTTCCTTTTTTATTGCTACATGGGTTGTTTAAATGTATCTTCCCCGATAAGAATTGAGGTTCGCTGTGAAATTATATTTTTTGTTGAGTGATGACATTTAAACACAGTTTAGGGAGGGAGGGTTGCTGCACCAAAATCGGTAAATTGGCTTTTTTAAAGATTCAAAAATTGCATTGTTTGTTGGGTTTTTTTAAAAATTTTTCTGGGTTTTTTTGGCTTTTAAAATTCCAAATTGGTATTGTTTTTGTGTGTTTTTCTTTGGGGTTTTACCTGGGTTATTATGGTGTTTTGATTAACACCTAAAGCCTAATTTATATCGTGTACATGGTTTTGTAACAACAAATTAATTTAAGTAATTAAATTAGGACGTTTAAAATTAACAAAAACAATTTATACCAAAATCGGTAAATAAGCTTGGTTTTTTATTTTTTACTTTTTGGGGTGAACACCCCTTCCCCCAATTGAAGTTTAGCTGTGTCTGATATACTCACATATTTATTAATGTAGTAAGTTTATTCTTGATAATTTGTATCAATAATCAATTAGAAGGATGGGAAAGGTCAAGAAAACAAAGAAGTTTGGTGCAGTAAAGCGTATGATACAAGCCTCAGACCCGCGACTCAACAAGGGAACGGTAACAGAAAAGAAACAGAAACCAGAAACAGAAGTCCGTCACGTGGACAAGCCGTCCAGTGCCCTGTTTTTCAAGTACAACACTCAGCTAGGTCCACCCTATCATGTGCTCATCGATACGAACTTTATAAACTTCAGTATACGTAACAAGTTAGATATCTGCAGCAGTATGTTGGACTGCTTGTACGCTAAATGTACTCCGTACATCACAGACTGTGTCATGGCTGAGTTGGAGAAACTTGGAGCTAAGGTTTGTTCTCAGTGTGTTCAAATCTATATGTTGACATGTTGAATCTCGACTATTATTTTCTATAGTGTAGTGCAACGCAGTTGATTTCTTGGCCATCCTATCTCAAATTCCTTACTTTACCACTGACACTTGACAGCAATTTCAGTAATAGTACCCAGTAAACTCACACAAATTGTAGTTTGTTCATTCTATTGCTTTATTGAAAAAGTTATAATTCCATACTTCTATAGTTGTAATTAATTTGTCTATAGCTTGAACCAAAATATAAACAAAGCCAATTTCAGTATCGAGTGGCTCTACGGATAGCTAAAGACCCACGAATAGAACGCCTCATCTGTTCTCACAAGGGCACATACGCCGACGACTGTCTGGTACAGAGAGTCCAGGAACACAAGTGCTATATTGTAGCTACCAATGATAAAGACTTGAGACGCAGAATTAGGAAAATACCTGGGGTCCCTATTATGTTTGTTCAGCAAAAACGTTACAGCATTGAGCGGATGCCTGATGCATTCGGGGCTCCGAGGACTTGATAGTAATATGAATGATTTATTGGGTTAATTTATTTGCTTTTACCTAGCAGTTTTTCAATTTAATGACACCAAGTTTCTTGAAGTCATTTATTATGCTAATTGCTATTGCCGGTTTTATAAGGTTTTGAATGTGATGATTGTCTTGACTTTTGCCACGAGCCTCTGGCGCGCAACACGCGAGAACGCCACGGAGGTGAGCTAGATTTTATCCGGGCGGTAAAGAACACTATCAAACATGCAGCTGGACTATTTATTCAATTCTGTATTTTCATCTCCAATTACATTGTTTAATTGTCTAGGTCATATTTCACAAAATGAAACGTATTTTAATTCGCATGATAAATGAAAATACATATTAAACAATTATTGATAAGGTTAAATTTGGGAGCAAAGCTAAAAGCGAAACAAAATGCCGGCAACGCCATCATGTGTATTTCCCATGTAAAAGTTTCCTGTCAAACGTAAAACAAAATTATGGGGTATCACAGCAGCCTTGGCGTTTAAACGGCAAGAAAATTAATGAACAGAAAACATATGTACGTTGGCACGAGTTACTATATCCTCCTTAAAACACAAAACAGTTTTAATCGTCCTCCATGCCAGCTGCGTGGTTCCCTCGACATAAGAATGGTGACGATTCTTTTATACACTATTAAAAGAAAAAGTCCGTGTCATAAGAGTTCGTCAACAACAAAACGGATAATTACACTGCAATAAATAATAAGTTTCAATCGTCAGGAGCCCCGAAAAGGGAGCCCGGTTCTGGTAGGGGTTCAAGTTTAGTGACGGTTGTCAGATCTGGGAGACTGTTGAGGTGAGATTGCAGTTGAGTTCGAACTGCTTGTACTTTCTGTAGCTTTCCTTGGTATTCCTGGGGAGTACAGAGTTTTCAGGGGAAGGGGGAGAAACGACAAGACTTAGACGTAGTCTGTAGCATTAGACATGTAAGGTGGGAATATCTTCCTCTGCATTGCACCTTGCACAATTTCTGCTGCTAAACCGACAGTTAAACGATAGCGGATAGGCTTGTCACTGGTGTGGTCCGGACATAAGCTGGTAACACTGTGAACATATGAATAGAATTGTAAACTTCTTTATGTCTCAGACCATCGCTGCTGATGATCATTAACCATCAGAACTCTCTGAAGTTTGGTCATGAATCACACAGGTGTGCACTGCCAACGACATAATTTAATTTAAGGTCGCCTGCTCGAGATCAGCACACCTACGTACGTAGTCGGCCTGGGTGCACTGCGCGCTGCGTGTACGCACGTACCTAAACTAAATTTACTTCCTATGCACGTTATGCGATAGGAGAAGGCGCGCTACATGTCCCGAATTCTACCGCACAATTCCAAACTTGCACTTTTTTGTCCAAGTAATTTCACTTACTGTAAGCCTACTTTCGACGCTGCGTAACTGCTCCTTTTGGTGCATGACAAACTCTTTCAACATCGCCGCCACTTTGTTGCGTTCTTGAAACTCAGTCTGAGACGACAAGATGTGAGGAATACAACCCAGGAGTAGATTTAAGTTTCTGATCAGCTTAAAGCGTTTGTATTATGTTAGATATAAAAAGCGGGAAAATTAATACTTTAACTCAAGATGAAAGAACCTGCAATCGTATCCTGTGTTGCGACAACAGTTCGTAACTGTTGTCAACAGACTTCAGTAAAGTCTCCAGGCGCTTCCTATCTGTTATCTTCTCCACAGCCTGGACGTTCCAAACCTCGTTGGGTATGGTAGAGAACTGCTGCTTTATTCTGCTGTCTTGTAACGCACTGCCTCGCTCGAGGTTGATCAGGGATCTTATCACTGTATCTGGATCAGGGGCTGGGGGGATGTAAGATACTTTATACGTTAACAGTTTACAACTTGACTAAAGTAATCCATTTATAACATGTACATATTCTCATGATGGATGAAATAATGGAATTCATTGTGTCGGAACTATTTGAGGTATTTACAAAGTGGAAGCTTTGTTGAGATGAGGCGAGTGCTGAAATTTAGTGGTGTCTTGGAAACTGTAAAGATATGAGAGTCAAAATCTTCATATCTTATTGGCCTAAAAAATAGTAAAGATTGTGTGGCGTGCTAACTCACATGGAAAGTGGCTCGTTTTAACTAGTTAAATAATCGTTTTTGGAGTATGAGGAAAACTGTAATCATGCGAGCAGATGTACCAAGTACCTGAGTCGGATGTAGATCTAACTCTTTTCTTAGTGGGGGACAACAAAGTCCCGTCCGTCTGGTCTTCTGATTGGCTGTCACTTCGCAGCCCTTTAGGTCGAAACGACTGCAGCTTTTCTATAAAGTCTTTACCAAAAATCTCCCGCTCCTTCCAGATTTGAAGGATTCTATCAATTTGGTTGATCGTTTTTAGATCTTCAACAGCACTCCTGGTCGATTTCATAGAGAACTATTATTAGGTTGTTTCTATAACATTTAACTTAGCATAAGATGGCAAAAAATTTAAGAAAGTGTCAAATCTTGAAGTAAGTAACTTAAATATCTAAAGTTCAAGTAAAGCTCAAAGAGAGATTTCTTACTTGTAAGTGTGAGACAGCGCGTCAGGGAGTACTCTCGAAAACTCCTGAGTAAACTCATTTCCTTTTCGTTTACTGTTCTGTATGATGTCATTACTCAAGAACATGAACAATAGTTTCCGTTCTTTGGGAGCTGCAAAATTGAGGTCAGATCAAACACACAAGAAAATCGGATAATGATAAGCGAACAACTAATTTTGACCAGTTACCAGTAATACAGAAACAACTCAATCAAGATGTTTAAGTTGTTACTGTTTTCTCACATTTGGTTAATTGTTGAAACCACACATCCACTATCTGCTGAGCATTTCTCCGGTGATGAATAGCCCAACCACTGAGGGTTTGAATACTTTGCTGGCTGTTGTTAAGCTCTATCAGTTTCCCTGCAGGGTTAACCGGTTGGAATGAATATGATAAAATTGGTTGATTGAAATCTACCTCTATCATGATACGCCATATCATCTTCATATATGATCTGCCGAATTTTGCAGTTTACCGTGCACATACAGTAATTTAGTAGTGTTGGAGGAGTTTCAATCTAGTTTAAAATAACTTACCAACAAAACTGCCAGTATTAAAGGACATCTTGTCTCCCTCCGAGTTAAGTTATCATTCTTGTAAAAGTAAAGAAATGAGATACATTACGTCATTACACACACACAATATACAACAGACAAGAACATTGCAGTCGTGGGGAAGGTGACAGTGCTCCCATTGTTACACGCTAATGACTTAATTAGATACATTACAAACCAACTGAGTTAAGATTCAGGACTGCACCTCCTACACGCTAATCACATAATGGGATAAATTACACCCCTGCTCCAGGTAAAGGGTGTGAACATTACCACTCTCCATCGAGTCGTGATAATTAGTGTCCATTGACATGCAGACAAGGAATGCTATGGTACTTTCTTAAAACAAATATTTACATAAATAGTACAAATAATTTAGAATCTTCTTCAAATGGAATGCTGAAGATAGTAAAATTGTGCAAGTCTTTTGTCATAGCGCAAGTACGAAAACTTTATCCTCCAAAAATTGTCCGTTTAAGCATCCATTTTTTTCTTACCTAATACTTTTCAGTTTTGATGTCCGTGTACATTTCGGACTAGTCCAAATCTTTTGCAAAATTTGTCTATCCAACATTAAGTCCTTTTTCTGGCTGATTTGTGATTTGCCAATGTTCGGTAAGCGCTTTTAGCTAGACACGTCGACAAACGGACAGTGACACCCCTAATATGGCGAAAGGTCCAAACTGTGAGGTCACATGTGGGAAAGATTGAATAATTCTTGTGCGCATGTATAGCAATTACGAGGTTTTTAGCGGTTATTGGTAGAATAGTGTAAATAGACCATGAGACGTAAAACTGAATAGGTAATCAAGTCAGACTTATCTCATATCAAATACTGTAGAAAGTAGTTTTTAAAGCACTTTTGACTTTCACTGAGCCATAATTTGTAAAAACCAAATGGGGAATCTCACCATTTCAAAGCAAAAGTGGCCAATACGAGTGTCATCTCCGTATTCTGAAATTTCATCTTGCAACTAATGAAGTTCAGAAATAGCTTAACAATTTATCGCAAAGGACACGATTTGAGGCCAATTAAAGACGGCCTTGAATTTGAAAGAAAATTGTAAGACTTTAGGAGCAATCTTTAATTAAAACATTACTCTCAAACACACTTAGACAACCAACAGGAAATGCTTCTTTTGAGGAGGGGTCGTAACAGTGTGCACTGTGCAGGTCTGTGTGCCTTCGAATTTTCATCGTTTAATAATTACGTCCTCTTCCACTTTTAAAATACCTTAATTTTTTAAGTGAAATATGCAGGATAACATAGTATAACAATAGTATCTTTCTTCAAATTCGTAGCCAAAAAATCAAGATTTATTACCACCTTTTTAAGCATGGTTAATTGGCAAAAAATTCAACATACAAACTAAGGAACTTTTACCTCTTTTGCTGAAAAGCTGAATTCAATGCATGTTGAACTATTTTTCGTTCATTTTCGAAAAACACAAAACATAACATTGTCCTAAAGTTTGTACTTGACATCTTCTTATTGGACATTTAACTGGCTGGTTTAGAGTAACGTACAACCAGTTGTTAATTGTAAGCCTTGCTGCAATTCCCAGCAAAAAATTTTTTGTGCAAGAAAATGGGGATAAAATTTTCATAAAACCAAAAAAATCAGAGCAACCTCCCTGCTCGGTGTTCAAAAATGCTCGACTTCAAATTTTAACAAAAATGCAGTAAGCCATAATACATTTTATGACATTTTGCACATTCTTAATTGATTATCTAGCTAGTTTATGTGCACCTTACAGTCAAAGTGGAAAAATGAGGAAGTTCCTTAAGTTGATTCCTAAATCATCTGTATGTTAAAAACAATTCGTGTCAAAATACATTCTTGGTTGCTTAAAGTCCAAACGTGCCAATTACTTGAACTTCATATCACAAACCTGAACAATGATCACGAAAATGCAATAAAAATGCACTAAGAAGTACTATATAATCAAGATGCTAGTTCAGTTCCTCCATTATCCATCTGTTTAAGAAGTCGGAACAATCCAGCTGCTTCTCGGATTCTGCTAAAATCGATACAAAATGCTTGGACCTCAATAAAAAGGTCTTTGACATCAATGATATTGTTACGGATGAGAGAACTAAGAAAAACACAAACAAGCCTGACAAAGCGATGCTGGATTAGCCTGTCTTTGCAGTTTTCACAGTGAGTTATACATTTGGTGATGTAATGATGTATGTACTCAGGTGGTAGGACAACCCTGCCCAGCAGCTCGTTCATGACTTCCATAGAATGGACTGAAAGCTCCATGTTTACTAGAACAGTAAAATACTCTGTCAGTTGGTTGCTTTGAGACAAGTGTAGGAGAACTTCTAAAGCAATCTTGCAGTTGCTTTCTACTAAGGCTGGCAATTTTGAAGGAGTTAAGCCAATGTGGTATATCATCTTTGGATTTTTATTGATTTCCTCCCTTATAAAATTTTGTTGCTGTTGAGGAAGAGTTCCCTTCAAAGCTTTCCCAATCAATTTCCGTATCTCCATCTCTGTTGTGTTATTACTGACAAAGAGGGGCTCCCACTCAAATGTATACTCGCTGCTATTGGGATTCAGCCATAGAAGCTCACTTGAGTCTTCATGCAATGGAGGAGGCGGTCTGACAAATGCAGGCTCAAAGGTGGAGAGAGAGGGTGCATGAGATCCCGAAACTAAGCTTAAAACTACATCTTTTTGTTCTGTGACACTTTTATCCTCGTTCTCACTGTCAGGGATAATAGCTGACGTTCCTGAGGTTATCTTTGCATTGCATTTCCCATTATGTGGAGAGGTAAAACGCAAGTGTCTAAAATCGGGTTTTGTGGTACATTCTTGTGCTGCTCTGATTATCTGATTTGGATTCATTTTGAAAATATCTCTAGCAGAAGGTGAAGTAATGAGACTGATGAAGAACACTTCAGGTGATACTTTGGAATTAGAGTTAGTGTTGGACTCTTGAACTAAACTGTGAAAGAGAGGTGCGAATGGATTGACACTGAATGATTCTGATCTATACATCTCAAAGAGAAGATACAATGCAGCGATTCTCTCAGCTGGACGCTCCAACAAATCCTTGTTCTGTAAAAGAGTAATTAAGGCCATTCCTACTTTAAAATGCTCTGATCTGTTGAAATCCTTATGAAATGATAGGGCAATAGCATCAAGATTGCTGCTCAGAGATGTCTCACTGCTGATGATGTGGAGAATCTGATCAAGTTCCTTGTTTGATAATGCCATCACCTGAAATAGACCCTTTTAAATCAATCTCAAAATTACAAATTTTGAATAAGAGAAAGAAAATTTCGAGAGCAAAACAAACTGTCTGCATAATTCCGTGTCTCTTTTTTAAGGAATAAAAGACCTTTATTTTACTTTACTTTCGTCACTACTTTACAAAAACAAGGAATCAATAGCAGCTTTAATGGGCTCAAGTTGTGATATTCATTTTTAGAATATCTTTTTCCAATTGTCTAACTCTTTGTTTTATTGTTTCTTTGAAATCCAAAACATTTTAAATTTGTGGATAATTTAGAAAAACCTTTATCATAACTTTCAAAGTGAGGTTATCAAGGATCAATTGTTATTTATCCAAGAAATTTGAAGATATTACCTTCATCATAAAATGGCCTTTTAAGGCTTCTGAAGATGATTTTTCTGAACTTGGAATCAGCCAATAATTTGATCAAAGTTCTTTAAGATTAAGATTGTTTAAGGGCGAATAATGAGGATAATATAAAGCTGGGTCTTAAAATTTCATTAATACCAGTAATTTTTCCTAGTTCAACTGAGTGTAACTCTTATGGAATAAAAAAAATTATACTGATGTCCCACCGTGTACTTGACATAAGGCAATAACTAAAACATCAAAAAATTGAGATTTGTGCTGTAATTGAGGATAATTTCCATTTTTGATGAGATGTCCTTTCAAATTACCCTCAAATGGCATATTTTGTTGATATCAAGGAAATTCTGATCTGCTGTTATACCACAATTTCCACATAGGGAATTAGCAGTTTCCAATTTTTAGCTGTTATTGAGGATAAACAACTAAGGGCAGCAACACACAAAACTCGACTCTTCAGTGCACCTCCCTGTGGTTTTGTGTCAAAACTAAGCAAGTTTCTTGTCCTGGAATACCACCAAGAACAAAATCAGTTCCCAGCAATGTAACATGACCAAGCCCTCTTCACAACCTGGAACAGGATTCCACAGTGATCTTTTCACTCGCAATTGGAGTCTAGAACGGAAAGAGATAGAGTCAAGAAAAATTCAGAACTTGTTGTAGATTTCATCACGTTCTGTGCATAAGGCTACGCGAAAATTTGATTTGAAGGCCTTTAAGGGCCTTCAAAGGCCTTTTTAGGCCCTGAAAATGAAATTTTCAACTTTGAGCTAGAATGATTTGATTTGAAACTTTCATCGAAGAAGTATATTTGACAAAATGTAACAAGAATAAATCAAAGGGACACAAATATCATAGGGCTGACAATTTGGCCTTTGGGTTAAGGGCTAAACACGAAAGTAGATATCAAATGAAATACAAAAACGATTGGGGATACCAGCAACATTCGTAATGAGGCACCAGGGTGCCTCGGACTCTTACTCTGGACCCCAACTTAACTGACTAGATTAAGCGCCACTAGGATTTACAGCCTGATGATATTTGTTGTGTCAAAGCATAGCCTGTAATATAAAATATCATTGGTACGAATATCCCCCTTCCTATCACTCATAATCTCGGGTTCGAGACCTTAATCAAAATCAGTACGTATATACGTTTGTTACCTAATTGGAGCATGTGTGCAAGTTTTAAATGCAAGTCGTTTTTAAATTGCATCTACCTCGCGCATTATGTAAAGGTATTGTTGAGCTAGTGACCAGGGGATGTTCGTTCCAGCTTAAATTTAAAGTCCAACAGTTCGACGCCCTCAATGTCTTTTTGTAATTGTTCACCTTCAAGTAAGCTTCAACTCCTTCACGTCTTAGTTTCAATCAAATTTTAAATTCCCAACCTCTCAACTAGTTACAGTTATTTAATAAAGTAACTCGTTGGGTCACCAAAATAATTGGTGTGATAATTGATTACTAAGTTACAGATAAAATATGTTATCCAGGTTTGTACTTGGCAACAAAATCTAAATACTCGTGTACAATAGAATAATAAAACTTGGCTAAACAGCCACATCTCAAAAGAAGGTTAATACCAATAATCAGTATGTCAGAAATCTATTCACAATATTAATCAATTACATAAAAATCATAAATACTTCAAAAGATAACCTTATAAATTTAAGTAGGACTAACAGTACTGGACTGTCAATATTAATGAAGTATCAAATCCTGGGATCTGATTTTGTAGGCCTTATAAAGAACTTTTTTGAAGGCATTAACCACATGATGTACAGGCAGGTACAAGACATTATGAATACAGCAGCGTAATGATGCCCCGGCCACCCCGGCTACGCCGGAGGGCGCCGTCATATGGGGGCGCCAAAACGTCAGAAAAATATGGGACAATTTTGCAAGATTAACTGCGCGACTAGCAAAATTGCGTGTTTAGTTTAAGAACATCACTATTTATTTAGATTTTACAGCCATATTTACACAAATTACTCCCAGTAGGCCCTCATACCAGGAGCGCCACTAAGGGGCGCATTTTAATTGGCGAGGGGCGCCATATTGGCTATACTTACTACGTTACGCCACTGTATGAATGGGGCAACTTACTGCAAAATGTTAAAATAAAGTTGATACATTGTCTAAGGCGGATACTTATAATGTGCTCCGTACATCGCACTCCTGAAGCTAGCTTTCAGGTGGAAGAGGAAAAGTTAGACCAATATTTTGACGAGGAAAAGTTAGACCAAAAATTTAACGAGGAATCTAAATGTGATGGTTTCGAATCCAAAAATCATCACGTGGCCCCTTAAGTGACCTATATATTATAAGACCCCAAAATCAAAATTTTCAACTTTGAGCTAGAAGAAAAGATAGAGCAACATTTTGACGTAAAATTTAACGGCGAATCCGATGGTGGCGGTCCCGAAGCTCAAAACCTTATTTAGACCCCCTGTATGTCCCTTATTGACCCACTATAGCCCAAAATGATAATCTTTAACTTTAAGGCATGAGAAAAGTTAGACCAAAATTTTGGCACAAAATTTGACAAGGAATCCGAATTAAAAGTTCGAAGCCGAAAAGGTTTCACGTGGCCTCCTAAGTAACTCTTTTCTTGAGCTAGAGGAGAAGTTAGACCAGCATTTAGACGTAAAATAACAAGGAATCTGAAACCGCGTGTCTTTTCTGGCTGGAGGAGGCCGAGGCACGCTTCGCGTTTTGCCTAGTTGATACTATGTTAGATCAAATGTAAAATATAGAGGTATAGTAATGAATGTCACGAAAAAGTTATCTGCAAACTATTTGATAAACGAACTAATCTTACACATAACACATGCGACTCATTGTATGTAAAAATTAACACTATACATTATAAACTAGTTAGAGCATTCTTCAGACACTGAATTGACGAGAGAGTCGGGTATCACCGCGACAATCACAGTAATGCCGCTGATGTTATACCGTTTATCGATAAATCTTACGATATCTGGATTAAGACACCAAAAAGGCAACGTGATAATAACAGGAAATTTTGATATCTGTCTGATAATATTACACGTTGTAATTTGACTCGTTGTATTTCCAAGTATCGAAATTCGTATTTGTTGACACTTTTTACATTTTAAATGATAGAAACTAAAGTAATATGTTTTGGGATTGTCTGACTTTGTCCGATTCTTTGCTCTAACCAGAGCCCTTTTGCGCTTGTTTGACATTGTCCGACCGCGACCACCCTAATTCGAAGCGAGAATAAAATGAAGGGAGCGGAGGGTACGCGCGGCTGTACAATTCTGCGCGCGTAGCGCATGCGACAGAACTTGGTAAGGCTTTAAGGTAACCTTAATCCTTAATCAAATTACGTTGCAATGCGGCCAATTTTTAATTCAAATTGAAATTCTTTGCTGCCGCACGCTTTGCGTGCGACGGATGCCATTTTGTTGTCGCGCGGCGGTGATACCCGACTCACGAAGCTGGAAGCTAAAGCTGCGAATATAATCCCGTCAATTACCATTTTGTGTCACCAGTCGCGGCAGCAGGTCAGACAACCCTGCAATTTTGCTGTGGATCACGATGCGCGCGTCATATTGGGATGCACATGTAGCATCGCGTGCCCGTCCTAAATTTGCGCAAAGCTCACACAAAAATATTATCTACGTGTTTAGCAATTGCGTCGCGTCGCACGTCCGTCCTAATTTTTGTTTCGGTGAAACCCGACTCACGCAGCTATAAAAGCTGAACTTGATCGTTCGTTAAAACGGTAGACGGATATAATCTCGTCAAAGAGTAGGGGTATACAAAAGGGGCCACAAGAATTGATTCTATCGGGTATAAAAGTTTTAAACTTCTGTATAATCTCAGTAAACTATAGGTAATTATATTATATTAAGAATAAGCAAAATTCAACTTATCTTTGTAACCAATGTAAAAGAAGGAAAAATGTATAGTCAGACCTGCACCAGGGACATCTCTTCCAATCATGCGGCAACATTTGCAGTTTCAATGACAAATGATTGCGCGGTTCAATTTTTCTGGTTGAGCTATTCTCTGAATGTCGTTTGGGGTTAACGGGCGATGCGCGTCCACGATTCTTTGAGGAGCAGGTGTGACGCGCGCGAAGCGATGACGGTAGGTTGTAAGCCTACAACGTTTGGGGTTGAAAAGGCGTCGTCTTTGAGAAGAGCCAGTGTGTTTAGCAAAACTAAAAAGCTTTTTTACTGGTGGATTGGCGCTTGCATTTGTTGACACTGATGTAGCAGATGACAGGCTTGGGGAGATTTCCAGTACTGATTCGAACTTATCTACTACTTCAATTAATGCTTCGTTACTGGTGTAGTGGTATCTAGCCCGACTTTCTATGAAGAAGATCCGGGGTTTGATTGCCAGATCCGCCAATCTTAGAGGAGGTGCTAAGGGCATTGGCCTATGCAATCTTCTTCAGTCGACTTAGCCGAATGACCGGGAAACCGTGATTGAGGGTTAAATGAGGAGGGTCTCCGTTAAAAGATCTAGAATCTTCCAGGAGCCCCTTCAGTATAACTGTAAAAGCCTGGGTACAAGTGTAACAAATAAAAATACAAATACCAAAAGTAGAAACCACCCTAATAGTTTTATGATCAGGAGAAGCAGGTAGTAAGATTGAACTGTTTGAAGTATTGTCACAGGCGGTAAGCCTAGGCTCAAAGGTTTTAACTTTAGATGATATGTTCTCCATCATCTTCTTGGGGCAGTTGGAATTATAAGAATATTCTTTTAGTTCATCTATGCGGTTGGATAACCTTTCATGATCATTGATAATACGTCTTAAGCGTAGGCATAGTGAGTAGATAAGAGTATACTATTCGTCGAGTATACTACCCTCGTCTGAGTATACTACCCTCCTCATGTAATAATAATCTTTTCAACAAACACCAGTTGAAAAATAGAAGTGATTTCGATTTCTCCTATCATATTGCAGTCCTTGATTTTTGTAGGACAGTTACACTTTCATTGTGTCGTTCGCGGAGGCAATGAAACGAGCTAAAATAATTGTAGAAATATTTTCCTCATCCTCAGCTACATAGACATTGTCACTCAAGTTATTTGTATAATAGTAGTGTTGAAAGTAATAAAACTTGATTTTTGTAGCCCCTGTATTATAGATGTTAAAGAACATAAATTCATTCACATTCATAATTCCTTAAAAATTCCTAAAAATGGCTTAATCATAAGATAATCAATTATGTAAGGAGAAGGCTTAGGTTTGAACTTCTGAAGACCACCCTAAGTCCAGCTGCCTCAAAGTGTACCAAAATGCAATTATATGTAGCATAATACACCATATAATCATAAAATGACCAACTTTAAGCCTAAAGAAAAAGTAGCATGATCCTCTTTTTTTGCAGTCTATTAAGGGTCATTCAAAATTCCTGAGGATAGTACTTAATTGAACGGTCCAGTTATATGTTTTCTTTTACTAGCCTTGTTCACTCATGTGTCACTGCCGGCCATTCAAATGCAATTTTTAGCTGACAAGTTCTTTTCTGATAGATATTTACCGTCCAATTTAGGTGTTTGTTTCGGTCCCCTGATATCTCGGATTTCCCTGGATTCACATTGGAGGTAATATAGGGTGGGAGAAAATGAATAATGTTCCCATCCT
>JH153423.1:38954-61135 GCA_000226015.1 Mnemiopsis leidyi
GCTTCGAGAGTAATCACTGGAAAATACAAACATGACCATCTTGAAAATGATTTATATAAATTACATTGGCTAGATATTCGAAAGAGGATTATTTTTAAAATTGCGTTATTGGCTTATAAATCAATTAATGGCATTGCTCCTAAATATTTGCAAGACTTTTTCAGATTTTGTCACCATGGTCATACTTTAAAAAACAATCTGCCATTACACATTACTACCAGTTTGAGTTTAGCATCTTTTAAAACATCGTTAAAAACGTATCTCTTTACTCTCTCAGATAGTGAAACTATAAAATTGTATCGAAGTTAATCATTTGTCACCTTCTTTTCTAGTATTTTAAAAAACTTAGAAGGTAATGAGCAGTTTTGTGCAGTGTGATCTTCAATAATTTAGTTTCTCCTTATGTTTTTGATTATCTTCTAGTTTTTATCGCACTGCTGGGTATAAGCTTTTGCTTAATTGCGGAGTTAAAATTACATTTATTATTATTATCATTAGCCAAACCCCCCTGCCCCCTCGTCATCAATCATCATCATTTGGAAACCCCCCTCCCCTCCTAGGTGATGACGTCATATGTGAACGACCCCTAATAAGCAATTTTTTGTCGCAAACAACTTTTTACGCGCACACTCATTTATTTAAGAAAATATTGTACCAGAAGTATTTCGGCACCCATTAGGATGAAAGAACTGCTCTTAACCATCAATGAGGAGCAATGTTTTAGTTTGCGGTTAGTATAGGTACGAGCACAGTGACAAAATATACTAGCCCTGAACTCATAACCCATAAATCCTGGGATCCTAGTAATGCACAAATTTCTACCCTTTATTCCGTCTGAAATTAAGTTGAACTCTATATTTAGATATATCTAAATTGCTTCCAAGACGATTAAACCTTAAAATTTTTCGCCTGCGGAAAAAAGGATATTCTTGGAAAACAATGATATTAAGGGCAGAATATTCTCCAAAAAGTTACTGGTTCAGAGAGAACCGAAATTGAACGACATTGCCAAATTGCTTTTGAGACACTAGAACCTTGAAGATTTTAAGTCTGCCACGGGCTGAATCTACTTGCAACTTCCAATATAAAATTATGAGCAGCAAAATGAGCTCCAAAAAGTTACAGTATCTTTTCAATTTTTTGTCGGCGGTAACGTTTAGGTAAACGATTATTGGCTGTGTTTTGGGCGTATACTTCACCTTCCAAAATCAGTTTTTATCGATTATTCGTAGCTCGGCATAGGCTAGATAGTATTAGTAACTAGTTTCACAAAATTCTAACCGAAATTTTGTGCTTTAAAAAAGCTAAGTATCCAAAGGAAATTTATTTTTCTTCATCTATGAATTGTTAAGGGCTTTTATGGATTCTGGGGGTGCTAAAACATACTTGCCTAAGATAATCACTCGAATATTGGTCATTTGATTACAAAATCACGGGTCATTCAATTAGAGATGTGTATTGTTATAGTATCCACTTAAAAGACCATTACCCAGCTAAAGAAACACAGTGCTGGCCAACGTCATAGACCGACTGCCCCGGTCAAGAGACCCACTCCAAGCTTATAGGATCCACCATAAAGCTCGGAAGGCCCACTAACCTGACAATACCAGCTTCCAAGACCCATTTACCACTTACCAGATCAAAGTTAAAGGGCACAGTTACATAAACTTTTAAGAAATAAACGAAGTATAATTTTTGATCCCATGTAAAACAGAGAAGCAAAGAAATAGAATCCCGGAAATTAGCCTTTCTCCATTACAATATTATTCCCCTAGTGGCCCTTTGATGGTTTCTTTCTTCATCATGATAGTTTTAGCTAAAACATCTCCCCCCTTCCATTACACAAGTCTTACTTTTCAGGGAGAGTTGGAGCTTATTTGTAACAAGAAGACGCTCACTGACGATGCCACCCTGGAAAACATTTGGCTGGATACTTGGAAACGCAAGGTTTGATGGATAAACCCATATCATGTAGTCATGTTTATTGTGTAAACTGAACTTATATGTTCAGCTAATTTCGTCAGATGATGAAATGCAAATTGTAATGCAACTACCGCTAAATTTAATCTATTCAATACTCTAAAAATTTCAGGAGGCTCCGATGACAGTCTTTTACAATAAAAAGAAGTGAATTAAAGCATTATTACAAACAGTTAGTCGTTGTTTCAAGAAATCAATTGAAGTGTTCTCTGACTTGAGACTTTTAGAGTTTGGACCTAGCAAGAAGTGCTATGCAGTCATCCGATCTGTCACTTCTCCAGTTATTGCTGATTGAGAAATATTTGAGTAGCTGCACGATTACAAGATCGGAAAAATCGAAGTTTTTGTAAACGGATTTTATTTCTCTGTGGTGTTCAACTTTAATACTTCATCATTATCATATTGTTAGCCATGGTTTAATTTTTGTGTATTGACATTTATTCATTTAATTTTTTTCTGATAGTTGACCTTATTAATCATCATTGTCTTTTTATTTCCCTAGATGTTTGTAACTCTAAATTTGCTCCGAATGTACCATTTGAGGCTCCTGAAACTCGCAAGGAAAACTCACCCTTTGTACACAAACTATTTACATCGCAACATTTGCGTTTTTGTATAAAAAATTTCAAAACATGTCAGCTGTCAAGCCGCATGAAGTAATACACATGCACAAAACTATCTTAAAATTCTTAAAAGGAACTGAAACTTGTGATGTTAAGAATCAATTTTCTGTTGTCGCTAAAATCAGCCCCGTATTTCAAAATACAAAGGGTGTAACAATAACTTATGAGACATCCACTCTAAGTCTTTATGTCGGCTTTGGCGTCAATATTACCATCAAACGTTCCTTTGGTTAAACCAGTCACGTTGTTCGGTTTCGTTCTGTGGTGATATAACCTCCAGATTCCCAGCTGACTTATTGACACCCATCTGTTAGAAACACTTTCCGCCTGCAGCCCACTCCTTCCTTACATTTCAGATCAGAGCACGCCATACTTTTGACCGTGCATGTACACACGTGACTCCTCTCAAGCTTTGTGATTGGAGAAATCTGCAGGACCGTCATCCTCATCTTCGTCCGAGGATTCGTAATATCGGTCGTCTTCGTCTTGGTACTTAAGATCGTCGTAACAGGAGCTGAACTTGCTCACTATAATCGTCATTGGCAAGGCTAGGAAGATCATCGAAAGGAAAACGACAACCGAGCCCAGTACCTTGCCAGCTCCGGTCTTGGGGACTATGTCTCCGTACCCCACCGTGGACATTGTCACCACCGCCCACCAGCATCCCATCATTATGGACTCCAGCTGTGACTTCTGAAATTCGTGTTTGTAAACTTTGGTGCTTTCATGTAAAATCTTATTTAATCTCGAAATTACTTGGGAAGAAGCCGAAATTCCTTAATTTTGCAGATAAATTTCCCATTTCTAGCAGTATGGTAGTATATTTGCCCAATTAACTGAAGCTCCACGTTTCCTCGTAGCATAACAACGTTTTGGGGGCCTCTAATTTATCTGAATTTGTACAAGTAAGCCCAGGAAGGTCCGTGCCAGCGCTCAAGAAATTTGTAGCGAGTGGCGTCCAATTACATGCCTTGTTCTAATCTTATTCATGTGTCAACAGCTTTGTGTGTCGATGCGCTTATTTTCTGACCTAATTTCTGTGGAGAGCCACAAGTTGCCAAAACTTACATAATTTATACCCAACTGAGAGCTTATCGACGTTTTAAATTGATCATGGTGAATTGTGTGTGATTCCTACTCTTAAAGGCCTTGAAGTTTCTCTTAGATTTTAAATGTTTGGAAAATTACCTTAAAACAATGACAGCTAAAGGCAAACTTGCCAATGGAGATACACACAATATAAAGCATAAACAAAGCAGCACGAATATCAGAAAATCAGTTCTCATTTAAAATGAGAACAGGTATTGAATACAAATGTATAAACAGCATGATTCTGAGCCTTTTGCCTTGGCAATTCGATCTATAAGAAAATTATGCTGGCATTCAACAGCTTGCTTAAATTATCATCGTCCGCACATTTTTTATTGATTTTTCAAAGATGATCTGCGGAGAGTTGCATGATAAATCATTTCTGGCGTAAGACTATGGCACAAACACCATACAAACCATTGCTCTTGGTAATACTCGTATTGATTCAATCAATTCATCCAATATACATCATTTAGCAATCTAACTCTAAGTGTTGCTTTTAAAAGGCATACCTCTTTTCAAAGTTAAACTTACTCTGCAATATTGGGTCTGTACTTGTCGCAAACTTCAAAGGCAAGATAGACGATTTTTGTCATGGTTAGGTTTTCATGCATCAAACCTTAATATTTTTCTTAGACTCAAGTCACACATTCTCAACTGTACTATATATTGAGCACTGAAAAACTGCTTGGCTTTTTACAGCCCCTAATTTAATTTCAACTACATAAAAATTGAATGAATGTCCTGGTTATGTTATTTCATAATCATACTAGCTTTAGGAGAAATTGGTAAGGAATTTTCTCGGTCTGGTACCACGCTTATTTATATCGTCTTAAAACTGTCAAATTAAGCACAATTAATCATTTGCATTGGAATCATCCCTAATCAAGTTCAAAGATCAATTTTAAAGATGTCTTGTTAATGAATGGTTTGCATAAGATGTTAAACCGCAGAGAATGCACATGGATAGCGATATAAAACTGATAGATTTTTAACACGGTTTCATGCATTAGGAATTAAAGATGTTTTTAAGGACCAATATCCAAAGACTGGTTAGATCTCTAAGTCTAAAGTTTAAGAAAACTGAGACTGAGAGTAACTCACTACAACGCGTCAAGAGGTCAAGAGTTGCAATTAAAATCGTATACTTATACCACACAGGTGCTGTCCCGTTCCCGTTTATTTTGAAGTATTGGTTATTGTTGATTCAATTTCGGCTAGATTGCATGTCCGTCAGTTGAGCCACTAGCTTATTTATTAGCTATTAGATTTTCTATTATGGTTATACTATTACTTAGTCGTAGTTTTCTGAGATATTTCGCAAACAGCCACGTATAAATTCACACTCGTGCAATTACACCAAGTACATTACACACATCCAACCAAAATATAAATACATATGGCACATGGACATGGAATGGACAGTTTTTTTAAAAGCAGAGAGCGTCTTCCGAAGCATTTCCGTTAAACCTGATGACAATCGCATAACTGTAACACTCCGCAAACATTGCTGGCTATTAAAACTCAATATGAGGGACACAGCGCTACATCAACACCTTTTTACACATTTCTACGCATCGGTTGCCATGCCAATATATGCAAATCGACGATGGTTGCCATGCCAATAATATATGCAGATCGACAGCCGCAGTGGCTGACTATTCAACAAGAATGCGGGAAACTTTTAGGTTTGGTGCAACATAACACTGCACGCTGCACGGGCTACGCCAGTAGAGCTGCTATCATGCTTTGTGTTTATACACGTTGGACTCACTACCTCTCCATCTTCCTCACTAACTTCCTCGTTGTTGTCAGCGTAGTAGATTATCGAGCCGAACGTCACGATGCCAATCATCCACAGCAGGACTAGGATGCTCAGCTCGTTCAAACTAAAATGAAGGAGGTTGTTATGTTTATAGTTTAACGTCTAGTTCTTGATGAAAGTACAATACAATTATACAAGTCGTACTTTACGTTCATTTTTTCCACCAAGCCGGCCGCGAAGCGGCCTTAAAAAGGCATAAGGTGGTTAGGAATCGGATGATTTTGGTGGTATAGTGGGGTTAGCAGGATGGTGGTCCGTCGTCGTCGTCGTCGTCGTGTCCCGCTCCTTTATCAAAATTACGATTGCGCAGATTGTTTTTAATTCAATGCGCCGCGCATCACTGTAGACTGATTAAATTTAATGACTAAGATCGTGAGTGTGGGATTTGATTAATGATTGGTCTTGCGAATTCGGAATTGGGACATGCCAATCAAAGTGTTAGTCTGTCTGATGGAATTGACAACAAAAATAAAAAAACATAGTCGCGGCTTGATATTTTCTCAAACACAAAAAGTCACTGAAAATCACGATAATTGATCGATTCGGGCGGTGCAAAACCAAAATGTACATTGTGATATCAGCGATAAATTTGATTGTTTACTTCAATCACTCTTCGTAAATGATGAAATCCGACTTATAAAACTAAGGAATAGGAGTGATTTTTGCGAATTTTCCCATTGTAATAGATGAAGCTTCATGAAGTTATTAGTTGTAACCAAATTTGCAACGGGATTTTAAAGGTTTTAACTAATGATGAATGAATGTTCACTGTCAGATGGATTACTGGCTGCACAGTGGCCAGTGCTTGCTTTACAACATTTAAAGTTCAATTCAGACATTTGGCAAAAATTCACTCGCATACCTACAACATGTATCGCGATACAGATCATGATCAAATCGTCGACAAAACGAAGCAATAACAAATAGAACTAACAACTAACCAAGCGCAAGAATTTTAGCGCGCACAATTTTCATTTTATAATGCACGTGCCATGTCAATTTTATTTACACGGTGCCCGTTATCAATGCATGGCTTATGCCTCAAATCACTGCAAGTGAGTGGCGAGTATTTAAAGTGTAGTATTATTCTTCATCATACTCAAATAAGATTTTAACAGCTCCGGCTGGGTGGAAATATATCGCCCGTCTGTCGGGAATAACGGGCGAAATTCTTGTTAACTGTAAGTTATGAAATTCTTTGTCAGTTTATAGAAGTTATTTCACTTAAGTGTTGTGATCACCTTCAATTATATTTTATTTAATTATATTTATATCCTAATTTAAAGATAATTTCAAACCTCTTCTTGAGAACATTGACGATGATCATAAGTTGGTCGCTGTGCCTTGCGAGTTTCAGTAATCTGATAACCCTCATTAATCTTAATACCTGGGCAGTAAATTGATTTTAATTAGCTTTATTGCCTTCTTTATTCAAATTTATCAAAATTGTTTACTTTGGGAAATAATAGCAATAGGGCTTGGCCGGGAATTGAACCCGGGACCTCTCGCACCCTAAGCGAGAATCATACCACTAGACCACCAAGCCGTTGCCGGAAAAATTTGTTAAGCATATTTTATATAGTAACATGATACAATAAATTTGTCTGCTGCTAGCTAGGCTGATTTGTATACGAAGGTTGCCAGGAAGGCGGAAGCTGCGGTATTAATGCACTTTTGCATAATATCCTGCTATGCCTGATTAATAAGTGTAACTGAAAACAATTCAGTGTCAACTTCAGGACAGACTGTCCTCAGGGCAGATTTAGTATTGGATTTAATGAAACATTTCCTGTAGCGGTGCTATGTCTATATAACGGAAGCTGAACAGAGATCGGGACAGTAGACGGGCTATGCAAAAGTGAAGACGAAAGGCACTGATATCGTCGTTTTTGTAGAGACTAAAGAGGTTGAATAAGCTATAAAAAGTAAGAAAAATTTATTTTGTAACAATATTGATATGTCAGTATTATTGCTAATTGTTTGTCTTATATTATCATTAGTTAGCCAAATTTTAAGTTCGTTCTTGGAAAATTATATGCCGTTTTCGGATAAATTGTAATCGCCTATTGAAAATCAAATCAACAATAAACCACATGTAGAAGATTTGAAGATATTACGTTAAACTTTAAAGAAATGAATTGCCTTACCTTCAAGGCGACAAACTGGCCCTTACTACCGTCTGCAGAGCTCTCGGCGGTTGGATCAGCTCCAATCATGTATTCTGTTATGATCATGATAAAGAACGGGAGGATCGCTAAAAAGTCTAACCAGTTCAATACTGACTTAAGGAAGCTGAGTTTACCAGGCCACACAACTAGCCGAATTAAAAAGTCCGCTGAGAAGAACATGACACAGCCAGCATCGCCCCAGAAGAACACGTAGTACCAAGTTGAGGTTTTGATGGCGATCCGCTCTTTAAAATAGGGTTCCGTTTCCGCGATGAACAGAATGATTGAACATAAAATGAAAAATGTGTCCACGAAAGCCCATATTCGGGATCTGATGTCCTCTCCGGGCTCTGCTACTACGTAATAAATCTTTCGCTGCCAACGTGGCCAGTTTTTGTGACGGGGTGGTTTGCGTTTTGCGACTGCTTTCTCTTCTTGATTGTTTCGAGCGGTGATCCGAAAGAACTCTAGCTCGCTCTCGAACTGAATCAGAATGAATTTTAGCGAGAATATTTTATACATGCCGTTCTGTTCATAAGAAGTTGTTAATGAACTTTGTACAAAGTAATGGCTGTGATAAACAATTTATTAAATTGAAATTGAAAAGAACTCAAGTATGACAGAAAAAAACTAACGTCTTTTATCTCCACAGAGTTGGGGCATTGTAGATGTCCGGTCCTGTAAAAGTTGAGGATCGCTTCGAAAGCTTTTCTGTTTCTGAGATGGGAATATAAGGTCAGTTCCGCCTTTAATTCTATCAATATAATTCCTTGTAGTTTATTGAATTTGCCTTAGTTTTAGTGTTTAGTCTGCATTTTTGGTGAAATGTTAGATATTTTCTCAAATATCAAACTGGACTTTAGGCCAAACCTGTCGAAAAAGTAGCAGTTAAGTTCTTTATTGAAGTGACACTCCCTATCGGAACTCCCGAGTAGGGTGTCCGGATAGTTTGTCAAGGTCGATAGATAAGTGTAAAACTTGTAGCCTGAAAGGAGTCAGCGTGGTTAAGAATATGCTAACTTTATTGCTTCTAAGTAGGGTAAGTATAAATCTTTCGTGTAACTCTTATAAATATAAACAGCCGTAAATTCCACAGAAATATGACAGATCACAGAGCGACAAAAGAAATTGACATTAATATAAGTATATATAATATAAAACAAGACTTGCGGCCGCTTTCATTGTGTCAGGCGACCGCTGAATTTCCCGTGCCATGCCATCGCTTATTGTTATTACAATTCACGGAATGAGGAATAAAAATACGCAACAGGCAACTGGCATTTCGCAAACCACTAACCAGACGTCATTTCGGTCATTTTCATTGTTCTGCACGTGTTAAACGGCAAACGCGCGAATTAATGCAGCCGTTCGATGCAAGATTTGAAAACTGCACGCTGCACGCGCAAAGTTTGAACACAATAGCGCGTTTCTTTCATTGTTTGTTTCAAATATCTTGAGTCTGCATAACGTCGCCATCATTGTATTGTATATGCGACCTTTATTCGTACAACGTTCATGAGTTTTTATAAATGGTGTGGATAATTCGTTAATTAAAATTGTCCGGCTGAACGTTTAAAATCGTGTTACATTCATCTTTCAATCTAGGTAATCTGTCATTCAAGACCAATTACTCAATAAAACTTCAGTTTAAAAGAATTTTGATCGTATCCCTTGATTGATGGTACATCTTGTTGCGATTGTTGCATGATTAGACAAATAATTGATGCAATCATGTATAGTTGTAATGTGAACTACATTCGTCGGCCGGAGGCAGTTAAGTCTGTTAACACAGCTATTATTGTATTCGTATCGGTATACATGATTAACTTTGATAAAGGAGCAGGCGCGCGCACGAACGTAACGCACGAACGTACACACGACATAAACTTAGTATACACATTCTCCAACCACCCCCTCGATCGTTAACCCTTAGTAATGCCTTTTTGCGCCTTCGGCGCAAAAAGGCATTTGACGGGAAAAAATTATGCCTTTCTTATCAATCCGCCCATTTCTATTGATTATTTTATGATTTACACGAATTAATCGAAATTTTTTCGATCATACCGTCAAATCACCATAGCCAGAAGCTCCCAGGCAAACCTTGGACCTTATATCCTGTCCGCCTACCGTGGACACCAAAACAAGGCTCAGACAAGTGCTTTTCTGGCATTCCATTGTGCAGGGTTACCAGCCAAACCTCTCAGACACCAATATCCGTACTTGTAAAACTTCAATAATTGATGAATGCCGGTCTGAAGTCTGCACCGATAGGATCCGAGAGTAGCCGTGCTGGGTGTTCGAGCACCCTCACAAATCAAGAAGTTGTGCTGATCTAGCCGGTACATCATATTTCTGTTCTTGAACAGATCCTGAAGGAGGGAGGGACACTGCACTGGAACTCAGCTGTCCCGTCTTGAAGCCTTGCTACAGGCCATATCCGGGAAATTTACCCCCAAATTTGCTAATAAAGCCAGTCGTGGTGAAGATTGCTGGAAGGGAAATCAGGCGGATTGAAATTGTGTCTATCTGATAGAAAAGGCTAGACCACCAGAAACGGCAAACTTTGACAGTTTTAGACAGACAAGGCAAGCCGAGTGGTGAGGACTTAGACAGTAAACTAGGCAACTCGAAGAGCTGTGGGTGAACCACCTTACCACACTACAATGTCGTTTGCAGCAAATTAGTGCCAGTAAAGAAAGCTAAAAAACATACCACAGTTTGTTCATAATAAAACTTTTACCGCTTCTAGACTGGCATTTGTGTTCATTTCAGATCTCAAAAAATCATGTAAACACTGCATTGGTCAAAATGTAATAACAAAAGGAAATTAGAAAAAGAAGCTCAATAATTTATATACCTGGGAGGTTCTAATCAGGTAGATTAATATAATATAGTAATGTACACAACACGTGACATCACTGTTGGATGGACTGACCTGAAACGTTGAACTTTATGACCTTCTGTTCGGTGAGCCCATTGGCGACTGTTTTCCCCTCGTTCTCCTCTGCTGTCGGACTTGGAGCTCGGGGCGCCAACAGACCCGGCGCCGCCGCCATCGAGCTGAAAAGAGCAGATGTTACCATTTTGAGTTTGGCAGTTTTTGTGGGATCAGTTGTTTCTGGGATACAAGCTTTCCAGATTTCTAGTTTTTGGGTTAAATTTGCTGGTTATGAGTTTCTTCGAGTTTGCCTATTTTTGGAATTTTTCACAGTTAGACATAGAAAATAACGACAAGATCCTAGTTTGAGTAGCAGATGATACTTGTATCTGATGCTGATGTCTACTTCTAGGTGTAATATTGCACATCTTATCCTAAATTTACCAATTTCTCACGAGAGCAAATAATAAGTTTGATAACCAACTATTGAACTCATAGTATGTGTACGCTCTAAAAAACCTAACATGTTTGATTCGTGCTGCTTGCTGTACATTAACAAGTTATAAATTGTTCTATCTGTCGTCTACAAATGTACAACAGACACACTGAACTTTTCCAAATTGGCGAACAGCTAAAAGTTGGCACCACCTCCGCCTGTGCATGCGCGATGGCCCTGCGTTGTCTGGTGTCCAACTCCTGCTAATGCTGTCATATTCGGAGTTAGACCGTGACATCTTGCGATTCCTATCTTTCCATTTATGTGCTGCGATAGTGACTTGCATCGAGCGAGAATTTTACTGGACCACGAAGAAAAAGCAAGGTAAAAAGGGAGGATAATTGTGGCTGAAAAACGACTTTCATGTGACTGGAAATGAGGCCTCCAGTCTTCCCAAACGCTTTACTTGGACCCGGAAACACTTCAAAATTGCATTTCTGTGCTTTTCTACGATGAGGGATTCTAAGTGGTTTTTGCAGCTAACTGTAACGCTGGTGGCTGCAGTGTAATTGTACTTCTTTGAGTTGCCCTCCAATGGCAAGATCTCCCCAAAGTTAAAAAAGTTGCTCTGTTGACCGCAAATCTGTAGATCATGTTCAAGACGGGCTAGCATGACTTTTCTCAGGCAGTTATTAAGAGGTAAATACTGCCTTCTCAGTGCACATTAAGTTGGACCCACGTACTGTGTACAATGTATTCAATGTATCTTTTTTATCATTCATCAAAAGGAACTTAAAATGTAATTTTACCTGGTCCTAAGAATCGGACTATGGAATACGCAAACTAGTCAATCGTATAGTGAAGAAGTAGTACTAGTAACTGAGTTTGCGATCAAATTCAATAATCATCACTGTGTTGACAACATTAGAACTTTATATTTGTGAAGTGACTTACCTCGCGAAAATCATATGCGGTGTCGCAATAATAAGGGTAACCCGACGTAAAGAACCTAAATTAGAAAAGTTCCATGAATCGATAGCATGCCATTATTGAAGTAGAAACAACTGATATCGTTCACGTGTACAATGAGAAAGCCATTACCCTAGGGATGCCAGCAGGGAAAATTTAAGTGGCACTCAAAACTCTGCAGGAGGAGCTGTGAGCCGGATACCCTGACTAAATAATTTGATTCTGTGATGTCCTGTGACAGCGTTCTGATCATTACTCTTCGCTGTCAAACCACTTAGTAAGGCCAATATGGACTCCTGTAACCTGTTGTCTCAGTTTAGGTGCAATGAAGGAGAGAAAAATGGGCACGAGTCTTCGAAACCACCTAATTTTCACGGAAAAAAGCGCGAAATTTTTCGCGGCAAAATACAGATACAAAGTCACTGAGGTACTAATGTGAGGGCCTATCAAGTATTGTAGATCTCATTATTAAAAAATGAGTGAACTACAACGATATCATATTTTAAGTTGGGTGGTGATTTTACCCCCTCTAAACCTGATCTCTGACGACCGACGTCCGGCTTGTGCTCTGAACGGCTTATCACACGCGAGA
This sequence comes from Mnemiopsis leidyi, assembly GCA_000226015.1. NCBI lineage: Eukaryota > Metazoa > Ctenophora > Tentaculata > Lobata > Bolinopsidae > Mnemiopsis > Mnemiopsis leidyi. The sequence goes on from JH153423.1 coordinate 51,515, forward strand.
CAGAAGTGAGTGGAACTCCAGCACCGCCAAATCCGTTATAAGTAGGAGCTCACAACTCACACATACAATACAACTAAATATCCCGGCCGGCACTTCCTTCATCGAAGCTTCAGCCAGGATTCTGCTGTGATAACCTTAAATAACTTGGAAGTGACAATGTTAAACTTTAAGAGTCGTCACTTCACCCCTTAATAAACTGTACATACCCTGGACACGTGTCTATTTCTATGGCTCGGACACCTCCAAACTCAAAGTATATATTCCACGTAAAAGCCTACTGATATCTGTTAAAACCTTAACATTGTCTAACCAATTACCCGCGGTGTGAAGTGGTCCTAGTAGGAAGTTTCTGGTAGGGACTGCCGGAGGGAGGAAAAGGAACGGACGGAGCCGTGCAGGCTGAGTTGAAATACTGGCTCTTCATCGCCCGATCTGAACCTAGCTGTTGTGTTGGGAGAGCTAGAAAACGTGTCCTCACAAAGAGATAGAGGAGACGCGACTCAATATACAATAGACAGACGGGAAATAGTGTTCCCACCGGTAACCAGAAGTTTATATATTTGTTTGTCAAGCACAGAAGTAGAGCTGCCTCAATGGCACGTTATCAAGAGCGGGGGTGCTGAAAAAGTTCCAAGGGCTGAAGTAAGGCCGTGTTGTCAACACTAACTCGCCGCTGACAAGCAGACTGCAAATCGGCCAGGTCTGAGCTGTACACATTGGCTGCCTTTTTGGGTCGCTGATGCAATACCAAGCAAGCACTCCCAGACACAATTGTCTGAGTTCCCAGGTCGCCACCTTCAGATTTTTGTAGTTACTTCTGCCGAAAAGGGGATTGAGACTAGTTCTAGAAATGTTTCCGGTCTGTTGTGAACCTAATTTTCATAATTTATTCGAAAGATGGTTAATATTCCAATCGGATTTAGCTGTATTCTTGACTCCATGCATGTAATCAAAATTGTTCGGCCTAGAAACGCCCAATTCGATGTTATAGGTAGCTGCTTGTGAAAACCGAACATGATCACGTTTAATGTTTATAGAATCGGTCGTGCCTAAATTATACCTGCATTCCAAAGATCTTACGTTGGCAAAATTCAGAAATAACTCATATCACTGTTTCTAAAACGGTACCTGTCCTATTTTAGAAAAATTATTAAATGCCACATTCACATTGTATTATCGAGGTACTTGTATTATCGATAAATTAGCGCAAGTGCAAAAAACCCTTCAAAAGTTCGAAAGATTTTATTACAGCTTCGACATATTACCTGTCAATGTCTGAGGATTGTCTAGAAAAATATGTAGAAGTAAAAACCATAGCCATATTGGCCTGTCTTCGAGGTATGGGCGATAAAAAGGAATGGGACATAAACGACAATACTGCCAAAAGAAATCGAGAAAAAACAAGATAGTAGTTCGAGGTACTTGCTGTCTAATCAACCGTGACTGTTATTGGTGGGACAACTTTGACTAACCATTATAATAGCAACACTATTCATGAAGATCTAATTACATAATTTTAATAACCTCAATTCCCTTAAAACTTATTATTATTATTATTCAAGTTTGCATTGATAACTCGATAACGTTTTAATCCAATCTACGAGACTGCCGCGAAGGCCAATTAAGCAATTGAATTACCATTAAGTTCCTGTTAAGAGAGACCACGGTTCAATTCAACTGTAATGGCTCAATTTCCCGTAAAGCTGGACAATACGTTTAATTGGATAACAAACAGGACGAATAAAACATCGGATAGGCTTTCAAATGTAAAGCTTGCTAATTGCTACAAGACACTGTGGAATATGGACCAAGACAGCTTATAAAGTCGTACAAGATAGCTGTTTCCCCATAAAACAGCTCACATCGCACAGTCGGTGTACGGGAAGTTAGGTGGCAAGGTATGGCATTTCCCCGAAACCGGCTCATTTTGTGGAATTTAGGATGTTAGCAAGTGCTATTGTAGGTGCCACCAGTCATTTGGTCGTCGAGTACCCGAAAGTTGCGAGTGTTTAAATCTAAGTAAGTACGCACACGAACATGTTTTAATTAGGGCACTATAAAACCGATCCTTGTTCTCCTTTAGATAAACAATCGGAGAACTGCCCAGAAGATCAAATTGAAAAATCTGCTAAGGACTAATCATTTCAGACTCATATCAGACCCTTACCCATGATTATTTGGTTCCTGAGCAACCCAGGAATTCTGATCGTGTAGGTCCTTGGCGGATCGCTTGTGTGCCACACTCGTTATCACCGACATCAAAGCTCCAAGCAGCACAAAAAACAATGACAAATCAGGAAAATGAATGACAGAGACCAAGGGAGCTGTAATACGGTCACACTGTGTTTGGATAATGGAATTTCTAAATAGGACTGGTTAATGGAATTTAAATGGAGTCGATAGTTTGTGATTTTTAATTTGCACGGTATTTTTGTGTGGTTTGGAGCAGTGACTGTAGATCAAATTGATTTAGCCCGTCAGACTATTGCATGGCCGTGACTTGGCAACATTCGTGTTGGTTGCCTGAGAACGGCCTGGTTGTGGGTGTGTCTACTGGTTCCTGAAATAGCCTTTCTGAACCAAGAACAGTGGAGTGATGTCGCTGTTCGAGGATGACAAATTTTAGAATTGGATTTATGGAAATTTTTTATAGATCTGATATGATACTGAACATCGCCAGTAAAAGGTGTGGTTTAATTAAATGACTCATCACTAGATCCACGACAACTATAACACCACGTTTGTTTATAATTCTCATTTTCAATGTCAGGGCATACATCTATGACACTTTCAAAACAGGGACGTTTTACTCCCATTAATAACTCTTACTAGTTCGATATCCAAATCCGCGATCCTACAGTAGTGCGCTAAGGGCTTTTGTCTATGCAATCTTCTTCGGTCGAGAAACCGTGTTTTAGGGTTAAATTAGGAGGGTCCCCGCTTCAGGATCTAGAATCTTTCAGGCTGCTCCTTCAGTACAACTCTAAAATACCTTACTATCAACTTGCTGATTACCGAACTGCATGATGTAAATAGAAGTTTATACTGCATGAATAAGCTAAGGGCTACCCTATAAAAAAGTTCATACACTGACATAATATATATATATATATTATATACTGACATAAAGTAGTCCCAGCTGGAAGAGATATGAGATGGTATCGAACTCAAGATAATAAAACTGGTCAATCCATTGAATACTTGGACGAAATAATGATTTCGTGATTGATAAAACGGGATGTTTTTCTTCTGAGTACTCACCAATTTACAGGCGAATGACCCATCAATACTGCCATTGCCATGATTTTCGCAGTACTATGTCGGACGAGAAAGCACTTTTAATCGACTTTTTTGCACCATATTACCACAAACTCTGTATAACCCTGTATCATTCATTTTACGGCGTATATATATTAGAGCAAATCTATGAAACCATTGTTTGAACATTCCACTGCAAGGATGAAAAAAGCGATAGCTCAAAATATCCAACTTTATATGGGTTCACATTTAAAGTAATGTCTGGTCAAACAAGAAAAAGTAAAACGTTTAAAATGCATGATTCTAATTTTGATATGGATGGTAGATTAAAGCATGTTTCAGATAGTATTTCTACAAAAACGTGAACAGAAAGTCGACAAAGTGGACGGCGTTAGCTGACTGAAAGCTATATAGTTTCAGGGTGGCGACATAAAGTGGACGTGAAATGAAGTGTGCCACACAAGGCTGGTGAAAGAAGATACTGAACTGAGGTTTGATACCGTTGAGCTTCTAGATATACCCTCCTGATGACGGCTCGGTACGTTGTTTGGTACGTGAGATATGTATCTAATTCAGTGTCTTTCCAGTTTCAGTCGGAAGTTCGTCAGTTTTTGTGAAGTTGTAGTCGATTATGTACGTCCACGGAAGTCTGAAGTGATATGGAGGCCTGAGTGTGAAGTCTGTGAACCTTGCTGAAGTGAATATTGCCCGTCTTAACGTTAGAAATCAAAGCCTCGTGGGCTGTTTAAAAAAAACTTGCTCAGCCGCAGTGAATGTTTATTCAACACCCTTTGATGGCCATGGTCCTATCAGTTGTAAGGATGCACTGCAAAGAATATTAAAAATGTGAACGTTATATCGAAACACAATGACCAAACCGGATTTATGCTAGATATCTCATAAAATCATTTGAAAAAAGAACTAACGCTCTGGTTTGTTGCCACCTCCTCCTAGCTCTACTACAATTCCTCTCCCCGCAGTGTTCTCTCACATTACTCTGCTGGTTGGGGGTGGGAGGAGCACGCTGCCTCCTTACCGATATTCGCCGCTCTTTAGGCCCGGTCGGGGACAGCAGGTCGTTAGAGTGGCTGTTTGCGGAGATCGAGAAGTACATCATGTCATCAGGGAGAATCACATCTGTTTTAGGTCGCAGCAATGTAAAAACGACGGCCGTTTGGCAGAAATAATATTAATCGGAAGTGCATATAATTCCGCTAACGGATTGCTTTATGCGGGCTAAGTTCATGAATCATGGACCGTTAACTACGATTTGTCGTCATTATCTTTATTAAACGCAATAACGGCTATCACGCATCCAGCATACAGGATGTTTAATGCAAAATTGCTTCTTCCTGCCTTGATTTGATGTTTTATATCAACTGAAAATGCATCAAATTGCAATCATTCCAGTTAAAAACATTAAGTTGTAAATTAGCTTTCTTCCTGGTTATGAATTAGCGAAGAATGTAAATGTGATTCACTGTACAGGTCATTAGTATAATATCTAGACATCACATTATAAGCTTTACATCAACAGCCTTTGCTTCTCAGAAAGTTCTAGCCTGGCCCTGGTGAAAGATGAAGATTTTAAGTGATAACTCTGACAACGTCTGTTGTCTCCTAATGTCACTAACGTTCTTCTGTTCTAGAGTTCTACCTGCTAGATGGAGACAACTCCTTGGCTATAAAATGTTTCGTTTCAACACCGCGACGCTTTCAAAGCCTCAAAAGTGCGTAAAGACGGTTCGAGCTCAGGTCTTTCAATGAGAAATTTGTTATCTTAAAGCACTGAACTAGAGTGTTGAGTCCTATAACCATGTGTTATTAATTAGTTATAGTATAGTTCCTATGGCCTATTGACAATAGCATGGCATCTAATTTGTGATGTAGGTAATGTAGGGTATGTTCAACTTTTTAAGGTTTATCTCTATAACCTTTAAAATGAATTGGCAAATTTTAAAATTTTCTTGACCATTAAAACTTGATAACCAAACTTTCGCCCCACTAAATGTGAAAATAAAGTTACATAATCAGAATAAAATTTAGGCCAAGTGACGACTCACTTGGCAGCTTGAGTCAGCACCCCGTACATGTCGTCAAACAAAAACCTAAGACATATCAAAAAAATCGAACTTTTCACGAGACTGATGTGGCGTCGCCAAACAAAAACGCTGTGCTGCTCTATACACGGATCGTAAATGACCATCTATCCCATCTTTATTGTTTAATATTTTTCAGTACACGTATTGTTTAGGAATTAGTACCGGACAGCAGCCGGGCTAGTGTCAACTGTGCGCTCCAACCTTTCGCCACCTGATTCGCTATGTGCTGGTATTGTGCAACCTGGCGGCCGCTTTCAATCTGTCAAAAATGTACTGGCCGAACATAATGATCCCAGGTATGTTCACAGCAGAGCGGAATATTTCAAGTCAACTGCGAACAATGGGGAGTTCATAATTGCTATTCCTTTGATTTCAGAGGAATTCCTGGAGGCTTTAGGCATAGGTATGGATCTTTTCCATACGTTCATACTGCATCATCGCTAACCGTTTATGCTTGGAGAAGAATTTGACTTTTGAAGCTACGTTCAATGGTTCACAACAGCCCAAATAAGATGTAGAATTCGCACAATTTTTAATACTTTCAACACTACTATTATACAAATAAATTGAGGCTCTAATGATGTAATTAAACGAAGATTTCAAGCCTTAATAATTATCTGTGCGTTTCTCTTCTGACCACCAACATCATCTTTTGAATTCGCACAATGTTACCTTGAGCAACTGTTATCTATCTACGTCAAGGCCATTCAAAGCTCAGATAATTTAGAATGGCGCATTTTTCGGGAAATATGATGTGAAGAAAGCTCGGTGTACGTACGTGATGTCCATCATCTCATGGGTACACCCAAAGACCTATAGAAATTATCCTATAAATTATCTTTATTGTGATAATTATATTAGAGATTATTCTCATAGGCTAATAAGATTTTGGCTTTTTGTACAGCAATTAATATTCGAACACGTAATCATCAGAATAGGGATTTACTATCTCATCTTCTAGTATGTTTCCTCATCCGTGATAAGATAAATATGATCATAAAGTCTGCTTACCAGTAAATGCTGACTATGGTCAGTGGTTCTGACATCAACAGGAAGATGGAGCAATGTATCAAGAGCAAACAACTAATGCTCGCCATCATGCTCCTCATCAGTGGAGTAGGTAGAGTTACTACTGGTTCTGTCGACAGAGTGTAGCGACACATAAAGTCCCAGGCCGATTAGACTCAGGATGTACAGGAGACAAATCGTCCAAGCGATTAGATCGTCCGTCAGCCAGTCAGGTCGAAACCTTCTCCAGGCCATAACAACAAAATGGAGACCGGGCAATCAACATGAAGACAATTTAAACATAGGTTTATCAGTTACAAATGCGTATCCACCGAGAAACCACCCATACGGCTCAGTTAGCGTAGAAAATGACGGTAAAAATTTAGACTGTATTAAGTGCCGAGCAGTCTTCCTGGCTTCTTCGAACCTACCGGCTATTTGGATGTAGAGCTCTTCTTCTTATTGCTGTCTGTCTCCAAAAACACCTTCCACCTGTGAGATATCTCAGAGTCTTCATTAAATCCTCATTCAAGATTTCGAACTTCCAGAAGTTTGCTCTCGATAGAATCTTCAGTGTCATTTTAGGAAACTTTTGAATGAAGTGTTTCCCGAGGTAATTCGCAAAAATATGTAGCGGGGTATCTGGCGTATCCTTAGTGGTGATCGTGATGAGTAGCATTCCCATCATCAGTTGCTCGCAAGGTCTTCAAGGAGAGGAAGATTCCTACACAGATAAGACATACACAGTAAATAAAACAAATACCATAAGCTATCAGGTCCCTTTTGGAGCAGGGCAGACGAAAACGTGCCATGGTTACAGCACGCAGCACAAGTTAAAATATGTCGTCTGTGTTTACACCAGCCCAGGAATCAGGATGCTGATGAATTGATTACATGCAGGGTTTCCCTAGCCTACTTAATCCCATTAATCAAACTTGCAAAAACACATGTTGTCGTCCAATTGCTGTCCGCCATGCTTTTTGCCGAATATTTACATTTTATCGATAACTAAATCTCAATTTCAAGTCTAGGTTGTTGGTACTCACGATGGCCCACCGAGGGATCCATTAGGTACGCTGTAAGCCCTGGAAAGATGATGGAGTCTGGCGTGCAGCTGCGATGTGTTCGAATCAGGCGACACTATTGTCGAGCGCCGAGCGTTGAAAGTGGTGGTGGAAGTCTGGAGAGACATACTCCTCCTTTCTCACATGAGTCGAGGAGATGGCTGTGTCTAAAGGCAAGCAACAAGTTAGATTCAGATAGCTAGCTCAACTGTCGGCACGCACAAAGTATCATAGTTTCATCATGCCGAGCCAGGCTGTTTGGAATATGGCGCCCACTTTAGCCTGTCGCTATCTGGTCCATCTTCCAGATAATTTTGAATAATTCCGTAACTGTAAATGCGCTTTACCCGCACTGGCTATTATTAGTGATGAAAACTTATCAAGTAAGAGCAGTGTCAAATTTTTCTTAGCAACAATAAAGATGTCTGCTATACGTTAAGGTATCAGATTAAGTATAGAACAGCATCAAGGAACAGAGTCATCGAGGAGATCTGGCGTGAGGAAATCTACGTTTTTCTCACTCGGCCATGATTGGAGTAAGCGGGAAGCTGTTGAAGCCTCGATGGCCGAGCCAGGAGGACCTGTGCCCGCTAACTATGGTTTTTGTTGGGGAGAAAGACTCGACAAACGTTCTAGAAAACGGTTAAGACTGAATGATAGTTTGGCGTTTGTTTGAGTGATAGTTCTTAGAAACCTAGAAACGCTTAAAAGTTTAAAATCGCTCAGGTTGTCAGGTGTCAAGTCGAGGTGCCGGTGTAAAGATAACAATTTATCCTTCTTCAGTGCATGTTCCTGTCATCAAGCTTACAGTCTGGTCAGCCTCGCTCGCGGAATTCAAAGCCCTAATGAATGCCGACGGGCGATGGATTTAAAATTTCTAGTCGAACGGTAAAACGTGTCACCGGCCACTACTTCCTGATAGTTAACCAGACTGTGATAACCGAACTCTGAAGTCGAGAGTTTTACTCGTCTTATTGCCTAAAAACGGGCTCGTACGTTTTCTTGCTTAAACATTTTGTAAGCTAGAAAAAAATGTTGGTATTTGAGTAGAAGTGAGGAATAGTTACTGTTGATAAGGTGAAGACTGAAGAAGCTTTTTTTTGCCTCAAGATTAAAAGTGAGAGGGAGGTTTTGTAGACACAATAAAAAGGGTCCGAAAAGAGTTGTTTCAGAAGCCTCCAAAGGCGATGTGTTTATTGTCTTCAATTTGCTAACCCGCTCAAAATGTTTGGCTTTATAACCTTAGATATTTGAAAGTTACCTCGTTCCAGCATTCTGCTCCACATTCTTCTTAGCTAGTTCTATCACATTAAAGATTGTAAGTCTTCCGTTCGTTTCTTCCGTTTTTCTTTTAGCCTCGTTCCTGACTTTCGCCCATCTTGCAGCAGCGATCATCACGTCCGATTTTCAGGGAGCATAGCAAATCGAAAGAAGTGGCTTCAAACTGATCGAAAAAATGATCTAACGCTTTACCGTTATCTACCTATTAGACGTAGATGAAAATAATCCAATCACTTAAAGGCGGTTTTATGATTCAAATGGTGGTTATTTTTGACCTGCATGATTTTCAGAACAATGACTTCGATTTATAGCTGAATGACCAATTTAAGAAGGGCGATTTCAGTGCGCAATAGTTAACTTGATTAAGAACAGTTATGAGGCTGCTACAAAACCTACTGACTTCTTAAGAAACTTTCCACATCCTCTCCAAATTCAAGTAATTTTTTCTCGCTATTATAACGTAATACATCAAATAGAATTAGAACTTTTCAATATTGATACACGTGTAGTGTTAACCGTTTAGTTTGATTAAACTTTAAGTGCTACATCGGAGCTGATATTGTTAGATTATCAGAGGCAGTTTTGTCATATAGACTTCAATTGAAAGATTGACAAAGCTCAAGTAAAATGATCTTGTATGTTGATCGAGTTATGAAAACAAGTGCTTGTTGAAAGGCGAATGTATTCCAGCAGATGACAGTTGTCTGATTATTTGGCTGACCCTCTTCAGTGTGGAAAGGACTTCACGTTTGAGAGGAGCAGCGTTGTCAGCAGGGTGGTTGTGAGGTTTGGAACCCAGAGTGAGAGAGTTATCCGGCAGGGTGAGGTAGGCGTGACAAGGACACTTCGTGGGAGGATTGTTCTTCCGACATCTCCAGGCTGAGTAGAGGGGAGTATCTCTAGGCTTC
>JH153423.1:61406-84691 GCA_000226015.1 Mnemiopsis leidyi
TCCGTATATATACCATAGCGTAGATCGTACATTAACAGCTGATTAAAGTTCATATAACTCACCCTGCTTGTCCTCGGCTCACGTGCTGCATGTCCTCAACACCTAAGTTGGTTCTCACATATCCACCTGAATCCTACCAAAGCTAGTGGATCACATCACAAATGAAACGTCACTAATTACATCTAGTCAGGTGATCCCTGTGGGAACCGGGATTGATTGGTTCTTAGTTGTCGGTCACCGGAAAATTTTAATAGACGTCCAAATTTGTGAGGAGTAATTTTCATCCATATTGATTAAACAACCTGCCCTTTGTGTAGTAAGAAATGATGAAATTACAATTAATATCGCGAAAATCTTGTCACGTGACAGGAAAATATCCTCCCCAAAAACTTGAACGTCTTTATCTCACGGTATATCAAGGAGGTGTGTTGACGCGTCTCTTCTAATGAGTCTTCTACTTGATCTGCTGGTGATTGTAGCTTCATACTTCGTGTTAGTTCGGCTGATCTGTTTCGGGGGTCCGTTTGATGCACCTGCCATTAGAACACCGTACATGTTGAAAACAGCTCCCTTGCTCGATCTTCAATGCCCTTACGTACTAAACAAAACAAATGACAAGGAAAATTGACTAAGCTACGGACGTAGAATCGGACAATTGCGAACAAACCAAGCTGTGTCTTACTACAAAGGGCCCATAATACATCATGCTATGTTCATTCAATTGTTATGAGTCATGCTGTGATGATACTGTATACTGATATGGTTTAATCCTATCGAGTTAAAGAAATACTTCGACTCTCACGTGACCAACGCTAAAACGCATGGCTGTGTTCAAAACTAGCGCTTTCAAAAAAGGAAAAACAGTTTCCTTTACAGGACATCGTGTTTCTTCTTTTGTTTTCCAAGATTATCTCACGTAGTCGGACGCAGTCAGACAGGAAACATATGGAAAGTCTTGAGCTATATCAAAGAGGACTTTTTATTACGACAATGGATTTAATTTGATCCTAATTTTGAATGGCATTGATCTCCAATGAAGATCATTTTCCAAAGAGTATTGCCGTTAATGAATACTCAAGCACTGAGGTCGTATTGGCTTGCCGATGAGACGCATTGTGACCGATATGTCGTGCTATTGGTGGGATAACTGTGACTAACCGCAACCATGAGAGATGTGAACTGAATAAATTTCATATCTAACGAGGGTTCTCATCACTAACTTTAAGGGAACTAAAAGGAGAGAGGAGGCGGAGGCTCTCTTAAGAAGTGAGATTTTTCGGGGCCCAATTTCCGTCTTCCTTCCACTCTCGACTCCAGCGTTCAACACACCGTACATCTTGCAACCTATCGCCAAGAAGGAAACAAACACAAAATCGGTTTTCACGAGATTATTTCTTCTTTATTGAGCTCTTTGTATATAAAGACCATAGTCAAAGGATATTTCATTTCGCCTATTAGCGAGGTTTTATTCATATGTTAGTCATAGTAATCGATAAAGGGATAAACGTGCGTGCATGAAAAGGTCTTTGTAATTGGCCAAATAAATGTCAATGATAAGGCTATGAATGCATCTGAAAACATGTAGATTTTGAATGTTTACAGCTTTTCCTAAATGTCTCAATTTTTCACAAGGACAATACATGAATAGCAGCTCTTGGATACATTTAATTAGTTTTATTGCAGGTATTTATCATTCAAAAATTATATTAAGATCTCACCGCAGGCTAGATTGTAAGAACCATATCACGATCATCTACCTAAATTAACGATGAAACAGAGCAGAATCATACTAAATTTTTAAAGACATTACGCGCATCAGATTTTCACAAATTTGGAGAACCAGAGTAAATTTTGTAGGATCGGACACGTGCTTTAAATCTAAACGTCTGGTGACTTTGTATGGGTCCATTAGCTATACAAAACTTTAACTACCGTATCTAAACCGGAGACCCCTCCTAGACACCCCAAATGACCCGTTTTTCCGGCTTTGAGCTAGAATGAAAATAGGAACATCTCTTTTGTACAAAATGTGATGACGAATTCAAAAGTAATATAAAAGTGGGTCAGACTGAGAAACACACAGATAATAAAGGCTTGAAATCTTCGTTTGATTACATCACTAGAGCCGATCGACTAATTTCATCATACTATCGATTGTTTTGAAGTCCAAAAACTATATCTGAATATTACTCCCAAAATGACCCTCCACCCACGACGAATCTGATGGTGAAAGTCTGACCCAAAAAGAATTGACGGCATATCTTGAAATCCTTATCTTGACCCCGAGATGGTCCCCAAAGATGACGAATTTATTTTAACTTCTAGTTAGAATAAAACTTAAGCCGGCTTTTATCCCTATAACAGAATAACGAAACACTCATAAAATCTTACTTAATGTCCTCGAGGTTTCTAAAAGCTTTTCGTCTCTGTAGAAGGGAAGGTCTGCGATTAACGAACACCAAGTTTGCCCGTCGGTTTCTCCCAGGTGATTTACCCGGGGACCTACAGGAAACAGGGGAGGACGCCACATTGAAGAGCCCATACAGGCATACATTTTGCAAGCAAACAATCAAGCAGGTGGTATGACTCAAAATCCAATTCCGAGACGAAGTGCTGCTTCAAAGTACAAAAAAATGTTTCATATTTTTCACACCTTTTCTTTTACCGTCCTGGTCTTTGAACACACAATTAAGATTGACTACGACAGTTTAATGTGATTATGATTCGACAAAAAGATAGAACACACGTGACCAACCTCCGAGCAAGAGTAGGGTATTTCTAGACAATATTGTTTATCCAGATGAGCCCTTTAAAGTCTTTGTACAAATCTTGAGACAAAACAATTCTCACGGACGGTCTTGGTTGGCTAATTCGATGAAATTGACCATGTCTTTGACAAAGACATGGCAAGATGAGAGTCTGTGTGATTCACTTCGTACCTGATCTATAAATGCATCGTCAAAATGTCTGTCAATTATAGCATAAATGATCTCACAAATACTATCAAAGCTATATTATTTCTTAGGTGGTATGCACTCTAAAACTACTCCAGCTAAAAAGTGGAAAGTAGCCGCTCCTACCAATGCAAATGTGACATACGACCCTTGACCCGAGCCGTGGTCAAATTCTCGATGTTCAAAAATCATATCTGGACCCCCTAACTGACCTCTGGCCGTTATGGACTCAAAAATAAAGTTTTTAACGTTAAGCTAGATTTAAAGCTTGAATAAAGTTAAACCAAAAATTAGACCGGTAATTTTATTTTAAATTCCATAGTGAATTCAATTGTAATAGTTTCGAAGTACCAAAATCGAAACTAGACTCGAAAAATAAACCCTCGTGTCCGCAAAATAAATTTTTTAACTTCCAGCTAGAACAAATATTAGACCGGCAAAATCAAGCAGAAATTGTCGGCTAATGCGATAAACATATCACGAAATCCTAAAACCGTTTCTTAAATTTCTTTCTAATTTCTTAGACTTGGAGTGGATAACTGAAAAAGTAAACAGATAAAATTATGAAAGAAATTTCTTGCATTTCAACTTTACTTTTTATTAAAAGTTTGGAGAGTTCTGCTTCAATTCTCACCTGTTATAATCCTTAGTACTCATCCCTCCCGTCAGGACGTAGAACGCCATGACGATCAACTAAAGCTGGACAAACCGCCGCGAATGCAGGCAGGAAAGAAACGTAATTGTTAGCTAATAATGTGTCCACGAAATATTCTAAGTCCTACCCTGCCCGGTTTTTGCGGTTGCCGAAACTTTACTGAAATGGTTTAAAGGGCGCACAGAATATGCAATTCTGCATAGGAAGAACCCAATACTAGATACATAAATCGTGTACATAAGCATGCGATAAGTCCTGAGAATCTGCCTAGCCGAAATTAGGAGTGCCATGAGCTGTCCGCTGATTACCCTGTATGCGCTTCGGTCAGAGCCTCCTGCTTAATTAGGTAAATACCTTGTAATAATGTCCTGTAAACTGGCAGGGCGCAGATCACCATCTTCTCACGTGACCTTGGGTCAGAGATGTTGCCAGTTCAGTCTTTATACCACTGTGATAGGTATGGTCTAGGGTCGACTCACATGTCTAAGACGAGAACTAAGCCTCGTGGCTTGTAGTAACCTTGTCGATGCCACATGTTATCTCCTCTTCGCCAAAATGTAACGTCATTCCATTTTATGTGGTTTCTTCACATAGTGCAAAATATTTTATCTGTCTAATCTCTTATGACCATGTTCATTCCTTTAAAATGTCTTGGTCTGTGACTTTCTCGTCCACATTTTTGAACAGCCGAATGACCGGGAAACTGTTATTGAAGGTTAAATGAGGACGGTCTCCGTTAAAAGATCTAGGATCTGCCCCTCAGTATTACTGGATAAGCCTGGGTACAGGTGTAGCAAATACAAATACAACAGTTGCAATTAATGACTAACTACCATAGCTAGAATACTAGACCGTAACTCCTACTGCAAATTGCACTTAACTAAACGAAGAAAGAAAAAAAGCAAATAAAAATGCATATCCTTTGGGAACTCGGCAGTTAGACTTTGCAATACCCCTTTTAATAACACTAACGTGAAAGTTGGAATGCTAACTAGAGTATCAATCCATGATCATGTTTCTACTACGTAATAACTAAACAATTACCAAATTACCTAACAAATGCTAAATAGTTACCCGGCTAAGATCATGCTGGACAGTGTGCCTTTTCCAGAATCTTTCTCCCCCTTGCTCCATGGCTTATAGTAGCCGAAATAGCGTCTTTGCGAATCTTTGCGTTGTTTTATTGATGCTACAGCAGCTATCATAGCGCAAGCAAGGGAAAAAACAAAAGTAGGCTACTTATTTAAACCCAACGATGATGAGACTGCATTTTTCCAAAATTATCGACACTGCTTTACCAACCGAAGTACATCAAACACAATGAAGCAAGTCATTGATTGTATGTTGACAGTAGAAGGCATTGGCATCAAGCGGATATTACAGTCAACTAACTTTAGGTTACTGGCTTTAAATAGATACTGATAGAAGGAAAATCTCCCAAACAATTGATTCGAGTGGCTTGTACTAACTACTGGTGGATGTTTCAGTCTTATTTTGGCATTTATTGGATACTGTATTATGCTTATGGGAGAATTCCTAGGTTTATGGACAATTAAATATTGAATTAAATCGGTTCTCTGATCGGATAGTTGCTTGGCACTATATGCCTTCTGGAATTTCATGAAGACCAGAAAACTATTTTGTTGGGGATGTATTGTCATTTTTGACTATCTGCTGAATATCAAATAGACCACCAAATAGTTCTTTCGGTCGTAAATACTTTTGAAATTTCATCAATTTAAACAGGCATCTTTATTTGCGTTTCTTTTGTATAGTCAAAAAGTCGCAATACGCAATGGTAATAGATGAGATAAATTTTAGTGAAAGAACGTAATAGACCGCAAATTTTGATCGTCATGCGCTTAAATCGATTATGCGAGGAATTGTAGTTAAATTGCGACATAATTTTAAAGTTTCTTTACGGGCAATATTTAGAATTTTACAACTCAAGCAATCGTGATCCCTTTTTACAATAAACATCTACGCCAAAGATAATTAGAATAAAGAAATATCAGAAATTTCGTTCATTGCACTGACGTCATAAACGGTAATCTTATGACGGTTTTATTGAATTATCATGAAACATAATTAAAATCTCACATGACAGATCTGCGAGGGGTCCGCCTCAGAACTTTGGGTTTCTTTAGGGCTGGAGCAGTGTAGTCTATCCCGACACGACGTACAGTTGGCCGATTTCGGTTTTTACCCAAAAGTCCCGCACTCAACATTCCGATTCTTCTATCACTCACAAATTTCTGTTCGTGCCAGATTAGCTAGCTGTTTCTAGATGGCTTCATAAAACAGGAAACGTCAAACTACTAGAGCTTCAAATGATATTGAGAAAAAGGCTTTCGAATGCATAAAGCACTAAGGGGGAATACCATTTAGATTTTCGTATCATTTAGTGGAAAGAAATTTCTCAACTATAGCTGTAATTAGATAAGTTACAGTTCAGATCGACAAGTTCGTAGTAACTTAACGAAATAGACACAACAATTTATTTAGTTCATTGTCCATTGTCCTGTGTAGATAAATTTAGCTGAACCATCTGCAATTTCAATCCGAATGAACTCGTCTTGATGTGCTCTAATCATGCATTGTGTTGATCGTAGTGTTCTATTCAATTGAGATAACAACGAAAAGATTACTTTGTCCAAAGCTTGGTTGGAGCTCTAATTGACACTTAAACCCGCGAAGTCAAGAACAGACAGCAGAGCTGTCCAATAAGAAGACAGCACTGCTAACACGTGACTCCCTACTGTCTAGTCACAGAATTCTTGCCAACGTGTAGCGACTTGCGTCGACTGACACTTGAATATGGAAACCTGGATACGGTCCACGTTGATGTATAATATATAATATCACGTCGGCTCTAAATTTTGGCAAGACAATCATAACTCAAGTAAACCCGCTAATTTACTCCAGGACGGCTTCTCATTGGACAGATGTTACTCGCGGGGAGAGGTCTCTAGATAAAGAGAACTATCAGAATAAAGTAAAAGTCACGAGCTGGAACATATAATCAGAGCGAGAGTAACGGAGTCTCAAACCATCTATCTCTCTCTCTTGCTCTGATGGTCAGGTAATTAGCGACCTTCTTAGCTCTTAGTCTTCATCAAGGGTCTACAGCTTCGGCTAGATGTCGCCGCCTGCCCTCCAAACGGGAAATGGTCCGGAATCTAACAAACTTAGAGCGATCATTATTGAAAGTAATGTCTAAGCTACCGTCCCTTATCAACTGTAAGTCCGTCAAGGCTGTTTTGATAGTTAGACGCTGGCTCTAGGTATCCTACTTATGTCTAATAGGACTATCAGTAACTGAACTTTCTTGACCGGTTCATGAGCATTGTAGAGGTTTACAAGGTTTGTACTAACCACAATATTCTGAGTATCGGATGTAAACAAAGTCTTTGAAGCATGTTTGATTAAGAGGCTATAAGGAGTGAAAGGGGTATTCGCGATATACCAACACTGGATAAGCACTTGATAACTCTAACTTTTTCTGTTTCTGAGAAATTCTAACAACAATTATCCTGTCTATCTCAATTATTTTCGTTCCACAAGCCTGCCATGATCATGAATTTATCAATAACAAATGCTTTACTTTATGGGTGACACTCGAAAGCTACCGTGGCCTAAAGGTCTAAATATTACCCCATAATAATGTAATGTAATAATTTACTTATTTTCTCTGCATTGTAATTATCAAATCATTCGCAGATCTTCTCTGATGCGATAAGAAGCATTAACCAGAACTGCCACATGTGCCAGGTTATAAAGCCTAAATATTTCCTACTGCTTGCCTTATGCAAAAAAATCAGTCTTCAACAAAAACAAAAAATCGCGGGATACGGTAAGAAATGAGCGCCAAAGGAATCAGTTTTAATCAATTGGACAAATCCCGTGGAAAATAATCTATCTAAATCGATTACTAGTTTTGCTGCAGTATATCACCATAATCATGGAGGTAATCATGAGCATTTATTCGCTTTTGCCACAATTTTGCAATATCCGGTTCAATTACAGTTCACGCGGCATGAGGTGCAAAACCATTATGATGAAGCATGAAGAAATTTATTTTCAAAAGTATAAAGAAATAAGCGTGTTAATACACGAAAAAACTGATTTAGAAAGAAATGGTAAACCCCTCATCGATCATTTCAAAAGTTGTGCCACGGTTAGCTCATCATCTAGAGATACTTTTCAACTTCTTGAGCTTGTAAGAGTTGAGCTCAACGCAAATAATTATCAAGAAAATTATCAACCGATAATATCCAAACTGCCAGAATATCTTTAGTTTTTATTAGAATATGTTATGATCTGCAAAGCAATTAAATTTTTTCTTGTAACTAGGTTATTTTTAGAATTTAAATATCACTAGGACTCCGCTTTTAACTGTTAAACGCTTGGTAGAGTAACAGAATGAAGAACCTCAAGTTCATGGCACACCTATATAACTCACGATATCAAATTGAATGAGTAGACATTAAGAAGTTGCAACAAACAAACAAACAAACAATCAGAAAAGCTAATTAGCAAACTCACATTCTAGCGGTTACACTGTCTCTGACACTCGGCACCCCGATTTCCGACAAGAGCAGGTTCATCTCTGATGGCGTCTTCCTGATTCCCGTTCTTCTCCCTCCCCTAGAGGGCCCTGTTCCGTTCTGGGCGGACAGGGCCAAACTTATCATCTCCGGAACAGAGTTGTTTGCTGTTTGTATAGTTCGATCAGTGGTGTAAGTTAAGCTAGCGGCTGGAGAACAACTTGGACCTGTACTAAACCAATTTGGTACAAGTGTCACGAACTGTTGTGAAGTGTAAAATTTAGGTGCAGTAAACAATAAGTTGGCGTTGTTTTAGCGTTAGCGATTAACACTGGCTGAAACTTAAAACCCGTTCGAAAAAAAGAATGTTGTTTGCTGAGCTATTTTCTAATTAGGTCAGTAGACTCGGTAGCATGAAAACTTTTTCTATGATGGAATGTTAACTACTACACTGTAAGGTCTCCGGAAGTATTACATAAATATCACGTAGACGTTAGGAATTACGATTAAAATCTACAGAGGGTTCAAAACCGTGAGAATCGTGCTTTTTGTAGATATTGTTGACGAGAATGTCGCATGATGTTATGCAAAATAAAGGGCACAAATGATGTCAGTTGGAACTCGTGTGTGGGATATGTAAGTCAGAAACAGATTCCCTAAAAGACAAGAAGAGTGTCGGTATAGCGACCAAAATGAACAATTGAAGCGACGTTTCACTGCTTTGTTCGGCTGATTGTCGTATTGTCGATATTAGATCGTGCTTTCTCAATATTGAATGGACTATCAAATTGCCCCATGATCTGCTTATAAAACTGCACACGCTTCCTTTAAAGATCATCACCTCTGTTTGATATGGATTTTTACACCGCTGGTACAAAAGTTAATGTTATATTTAAACAAATTGGGCCGGACCAAGGAGCTCATGTTGATATTAAAAATAATTGCGGCCGCTAGTCTGGGTTTGTCAGCGTTCACTTGCTTTGCTCTCCCTCAAACAAGAGTTTAAAATATATCATTAACTTATAGACTTACAATTTATTTTTTAAATACCCTATCGCATCAACTCTTAGACTTACGATTTATTTTTAAAAGGTACCCTATCGCATCAACTCATAGAATAACGATTTATTTTAAAAATACCCTATCGTACGGCGATTACCCGTACTGATAATGTACATATGCATATATCAATAAAAATGACGTACATACACGTAAGACAAATACCATACACATGATATTCTAACTACACTCTGTTAAGGCAGAGGAGGGAAAAAATGATTACGAATACTACAAAATACGATTTACTGGTATAAGCTTGCTGGCAATTGGATTTTTCGGAACGAAATTTCGGCAAAAGAATCAAATAACCGAATTTGGTTTAAACATCTGCGCGAAGGCGGATACAATGGCCACCTCAAGGTTGAAAGTAATTATCACAAAAATGGATGTTCTCAGACAATTGCTTTTAAAAGTTGGACCACAAAGCGTTTCTCGCCTCCATGAGAGCTGCTGAACAATGTCACCTCGCTGGTATAGACGTCTTGTGGGAGCAAGAAATTGAAGACCTTGCATCTATTTCTAATCAAGTCTGTTCTGAAAGACACAAACAGGGAACCACAAAAACTCGCTACTGTCCGACAATCTCGCGAACTGTATAAACTATAGACATGACCAAGACAAGCCAGCACATAACTGTGAAGTGGCCAAGAAATCTGTCGACAATTGGCAGCCAGCACAAAGAAAAATTGTACAGCTATACAGAACAATCACATGCCTATTCAGGGGTTCATCCACTGATTAAATGCCACGAGACGGCTGTTTTCAGTGTTTTCTGCTGATTAATGATCAATGTGTTACATTTGGAAAAAGGACAAGATACTTGGAATCGGATAAATATTGGGTCTGTTACTTTTTCTGTCGGCCTTTTGAAAAAACGTACGCTCAGTGCTCACTGCCCCATATACGATAGAATATAAGCTAATTACTGAATCACAGTGCATAATTGAAGATAAAATACATCTCTGTCGCGATAAAGTTTTGTTCTCTGCTTATGATGTGATGTTGTGCAAAATATTATATTATGTAATGAACTACTCTGCATAAGTGGGGCATCATCAAGATGGATAAAGCAACTTAAATGTAGCCCTGACCCCTGACTATAATTATAAGCATCATACGATTCACCACTTTTTGCTACCATGTGTTCAAATCATCGGGGTAAGAAAGTGTTTGACGATCAAGTATATTTGCTAAATAGCAACTATTAAAGCAAGCTCTGTATCGAACGGGATACTTGACATAAGGGAAGGTCGATTAATTCCTTAATAAGTAATAGTGAAAATAACCAAAACAATCTACCAAAATTTACTAGGGTACCAGGCGTGATCGGCTGTTTCTATCAGTGGACACGGTAAACAACGAGATATGCTCACTGTTTATTTACATTTTAGTGATGCAAACAGTAAAGTTGCTCTATAGTGTTTTGGTGAGTCTCATTAAGCGCCAATATTTACTTAACGTTGGGCATGAATAAACAACGAAGATGGCAGGAGACATGGCAAACCATGTATTATTACATGATTAGTTCATGATTAGTGCGTGATTAACTTACAAAACTAATGAAATGCCTGGAGCTTGGATTCTTGCTAAAGAGTAATTATACAAAATCCATTTTTTTCAACCTTTAAAGAAAATTCTTGCGTAGTGCGTGCGCCGTACCAAGATAAAACCCGAAGGCCAAAACTTAACTCATCTTCTTATTCACTAATACTCACATAAAATTTAGACTTTAACTGAAACAACTATATAGCACTTAACCAGGGTTTTAAGGTTTCAATTTTAGGAATGCCCTTTGGTGTTAGTCTAGGAATTTACTTGCAGTAAAATTTATTGACCAATTTTGTGCTTGCGCTTAGGAATATGGTTGAGTTTATTTGGTTGATAATTCAATTCAATGATATGTAGTAGATATCAAATATGTAGATATGGAACACACCTGGGAAATAAATTTGTAATATCGAGCTACGAGGTTCATCTTATGATCGTTAAATTGTTACAGATTACGTCAACAAAATTATTTCTTCCACAGTGCATTCTTACATTGTACACACGATGCAATATATAATGATTAATGGGCCCTTTCGATGCAGAAAATGAATAGGAAATGGCCAAAAAAGTTAATTTTGAATCTACATCGACGATTAAACGAAAATCCGACAAAAATGAAGTGATTCAACAGTCATTAAATCATAATATGAGATTAACTTTTCCTCGCATCACAGACGATATAGCGAGATAAAATTGATGTTTTGTGTTCAAGGCAAATATCGAACTGGAAAAGATCATTAATCATGGTCTAAGTTAGTATATAGAATAAATAGTTCTAAGTGTAAAATACCCCTTCTTATAGTTATACCACAAGATCCTTCACTAGATCTTGAGTGTCAATATTTGATGATATGCAAACCTTGTTTTTCAGAAGTAAAGACGCCCATGTATTTGAATATTTGATTGGTACATCGGTAAATATGTCTGATCTAGCTTGCATTTTGAACCGTACTACCATTCTCTGATAGTTGTGAAAGCTTGGGAGCTCAAGTAAGTTCAACAGTTATCTTGATGTCTGATGCATGCCATCGTATCGCAAAGTTTTAGACAAATGTCGGAATATGTCATTCGCATTCAGGCTTTACTACAAATTTACACACCATTCGCTGTAAGCCTTGATGTAGTCTAAGCCAGTGTGCATACTCCACAAGGAAAAAGAAATGTTTAGGTACGGATTAAGTGATTATGTTAACCATCGTCTCTAGCGGCTCCGCCGAAAATTCCGACACTCTCCGCCTTGGATCCGCCATCACTTAGCGGTCAGTCCGCAAAAAATCAGTTCACCTACTAAAATCCGCAGGGGATTTACCCCGCTTTTGAACTTGTTAAAAACTTGGTTGATCTGATCGGATCGGCCAATTAAGTCTGCCTTTGCGGACTTTCTAGTGGACAACTTGGCGGATCCGCCGATTAAAGGACCCAGATTTTAAGAGTGCACCAAAAAGAAGTTCTGGGACGATAATGTTATTAATCTAACGGAGCTTCGCTGGCCCTTAAAAGGTCTCACCTGAATCTCGATAGTAACCGGTGATCACACTACCAGTCTAACTCCTAAGCCAATAGAATCTTTAGCGCTAAATCCCCAATCTATTGTTTAACTATTGGCGAGACGAAACATAGTTTGTCGATTTATCTTAATTCTTAACAAATTATCGCGGTGCTTCATCAGAAAGTCTGTAAGCAATCATCTCCAATCTCTTATATGTTCGACATTTGTTCTATTCTTTGTGAATTCAGAAATAAGAATGTATATTCAACTCGAGATGATTAATGATCAAGTGCTTCAAGTCTATAATTGGTTAATTTCACCATGATCAAGGCCGTCCGTAGAAGCGAATTGAAATGGTATACTGGTGTAGTAAAGAAGTTTCTCACTTTAATCAAAACTTAAAAACTATCATAAACGGAAAACGGGATCTTAACCTTTAAACTTTTAAAGACCTTTTATAATGTTATTATCTACGACTATAACAGCAGTGTTGCGATTCACAGGGAAAAACTTGAACCACATATAACTTGAACATTATAAGATGGACCTAGAGCAAGGATCGTGCCTGGCGTGCCTGCTCTCTAAACAATGTTTCCAAAATAAGAGCATCATTGTCACTACTGTAGAAGGTGCCTGAAATCCACTTACACTGTAACAAATAGAGCGTGTAATGAGAAAATGACCTGCCAATAAGCATTGTAGACCACCTACATGCCTATCATTTCACGTCAATTTAACCCTCTTCAGACAGACGCATTGTTAGCTGTGGAGTTTAAATCACTATGTCATTCACCGTTACGATTTTATGAAGACGTTTTCTTACTCTGTATCTGCATTTGATTTGCACTAAGGAAAACGGGGGACAGCGTCATTCTTCCTCAATGCTTTATTACTTAGTTAACGACTAGAAACAAAGAAGCCAACGGCCTGTAACGATCAGTATTTGTAATCACCACTGCAAATGAGGCAAAATTTAGAGTCATTAGCTACCTGGGCGCTCTTTGAAACTAGAGTATGTACTATGTATCTGATCTAGGGACGAGAAGTTGAGAGCTACAATACAAGTCTCAGAGTTTCACGCCAATCAATTGCATGTTCGACAATGGGCACCAAGACAAATAACTTGAACTGATTTGAAAAACCTATCAGAAAATCAGTGAAAGTAACCGCTATCAACTTGTATTTTTTATCTCAGTGATCTCCTATCATCCTACGAAACTAATGACATAAAACATGAGTGTAGAAACGCGACCTGAGCTGTCAAAACAAGAATAAACAAGAAAGGTTCAGGCTAAGGGACTGAGCGCCAGGCTTTTGTGGAAGAAAGGAACACAATTGACGTTTTGTGTAATTATTTAGCTTTATCGCAGCGTGATACAAAGATCCTAAATATTGGTGCTAGGTATGATTTTTGAGGAAAAAGATCGGTCAAAAATTTATTTTCAGTTCCTTTTTAAAAAACATTGAAAATTGGTGAATCGCTCATGATGAATTAAAACTTTTAAGTTCATTCCAAGCTAAGATCACAAATCAACAAAGCAGTAATATTGATGAAGAATTAAGACTCCTTAAAGGGCTTAATATTGCTTATGGTAATATGGTACCTCTTTAAAGATACGACTATAACCTGCCAAATATACCATGAAGAAGTTGACGCAGTAAGACTAAGAGCGAGCTCTCATCATATATTTTCCTGAAAGAATCCCGAAAATGCCAAAAATCTCTAATGAAATGTGCGGAAGAGCCAAGAACTTTCTGGGTAAATGATAGTTATAAACTATCTGTACCATTTAAAGTTGCCTCCTATACAGTCTTTCATGGCGTTTTCTTACGTCGAGGGCGGTATGATATCATCACCAGTTGTATCATGGATAGATTAAAGCGTATCCGGGCTGGTCAGGTAGGTTGGGTTCTAGGTTTATCGAACAGTGGCAAGATGTCTGATAGTGATATAATTTCCTTCAATGGCTAGTGTAGATGCTCTTATTCCTCGTCCACTAAAATTCAACTATTTACTGTCACGTAACACGTGCTTATAATCTCGAGTCCCGAACATCAAAATGCTTCGAATGCTGTTGCTAAATGGTTTTTAGTTTGGTTTATTTGAGTTCAAGGAGGATGGTCGGTACCGGGGTACCCCTCCCATATCTCTACCTTCCCCCAGCCAGTGTTATGATTTCTCTGTACGAACGGTTCAGTGACTATAATCAACCGACAAAACACACGGGCAATAACCAAGTGAAAAGCACAGGAAACAGAAAATTTGCGGATTGAAATTAAACGTAACACATTGAACCGTGTGGGATTGTTAATTAATTAAGTATTCGGTCGTATAATGGCTTATAGTGTAGACACAATGTCTAACCAAGGTCCTTACCGTAGTAAAACTCATGTTTTACCAGACGCCAGATCACTATGTAAAACGAGTAACTATGAATAATGAATACTATAAGTATTATCTTATTATGGGAAAACTATCTTATAGAGCTAGCGTATTAGATTATTTTAAGGAAGGCACAACAAAGACGCCAAAGAAAGTAAGCGGGAAGCAATAGGAAGTTGGCTCGCTAGGAAAGTAAAACTCACTAAAATGTCCCTATACCTGTCACAACGACACAGCACAACAACGATCTTGATTATCTCTCTTCCCCTTTCTGTTTTAAAACTCTTAAAACATTGCTTCAAGCTTGGTGGAAACCTCTCATAATCGTCCATGATGTTATGTGTACTTGTGTCAGTGCGGATTTTAAAGACGTAATTGCCCATACAGTATAGCCATTACCTAGACTTATCCTTAAATTCAGTGAACCGATTAAGTCAGTTAATTCCTTTATCATAGTAATTTTGATTATTTAATAGCAACTATCTCCCTTTGTTCTTTGATTTTACGATCACTTTACCTAAATGATTTGAATATCTTATGTAAATTTAAATAATCTTAATGCGTAAAACAAAAACACTAATACAGGTTAACTATTGGCAAAGCATCCGATTGTTACTTATACTATTACGTGAAGGCAATAAACGGGTACAGACAGGAAACGGAATTCAAATTACGTTACGTTTCGCGTGCAAACATAAAACTATCACTGTTGTTATGATACGTCAAGTTTACTAAAAAACGTAGAGTAGCAAAAGAAGCCCTGATAAGAATCACGAATACCGTCAGTAATTAGGTGCAACTCCACAAGTCGCTGAACCCTAGACAAGGGTTTGTAGTTAGTTAGTTAGTCGAAAGAAAAAGATGTGAGTTGTCTGTAACTTTGTAGGTTAAGAGGTGTCGGTAAACTGAGTCCTAGAAGGTATCGTGTTAGTTCGTCAATATCCTTCTCTTGGTTTTACGGTTCATCAAGATTTGTTTGGCATTGCAAACATGTGAGGAATGTTACTCGGATAGATGATACTCCTATGGCAGAAGCTTCTGGTGACTTATAGCCCCTGTTTCAATGTTTTTAGACCTGCGTCACTTGGCATGCCCTCAAAATTTATAGCTCACATTACTTCTACAAAAACCTTCTTTAAACTAACACAACACCTTCTTCTTGGGGTTATTTCTAAAGATTTATAGCATATTGGTTATTACTTAATTATGATAGACCTGCTGGTCGTGTGTTTGTGTTGTGTGAAATTTTGTGTTCCCAAAATTAAATCAAATTCAAAAAAATTGTTTTTTGTTTTTCCTCCCAGCTCTCTACAGAATTTAACTACTTTTACGGTAGTAAAAAATTTCATAATATTGACTGATAAAGGTATTTGCAGAATATTATCAAAGAATACTTACCTGGGCCTCAAACGCGATCGAGTATTTAAAAAAAACTAAGCTAATCGAAAACTTGAAGCAGTTTTTTTTCACTAAATTGACTGAACTAAATTTCTTGAAATCGACATTTTACAAGTCAGCTAGAATTCGGTGGCTCTGATATTTAAATTTGTAAACTGAAGTCCTGGCTCGAGCGAAAGGAAAATTTCACTAAAAGGTGATGAGTTAAAAGTGTTGTCAGCTATCGATTGTCTATAATACTGATTAGAAACCTTGCACGTATGATAGCGAATGGTTTCTAGATAGTTTCATATTTTTCGTCAAAATAAGAAGAAAAGAGATGAAGCAATGTTACCCACAAACATTAAGCTGAGAAATTTCAGAGATTTAACGTAAAATTATCTCAAGTCTGAATGCTTCATGCTGCGTGAAAATAGGTTTTCAACGCTTATTATCGAGCGAACGACAGTAACTAAATATACGGTAGGATTCACTGTCGACGTGTGCAGCAGAATATCAGAAAATAAGACGCGAAAAAATATTGCTCTGCCACAATATTACCTATTTGTACTGTAAAACAACAAATATTGCTCTGCCACAATATTACCTATTTGTACAGTAAAACAAAAATATTGCTCTGCCACAATATTACCTATTTGTACAGTAAAACAAAAATATTGCTCTGCCACAATATTGCCTATTTGTACTGTAAAACAAAAATGGGCAAGTGTTTACGTGTAGAAATAGCTACTTACTCACTACCATAAAACTTATCTCTACTTCCGAGAAACCGCTAGTTATGTGACGAAGAACATTTTAATATAATGTCTGACTAATTTAGACTAACGGCCGCTCCCCAGCGGAAACCCATCTGCACTCAACATTTCACAAAATAACGGGTCAGTATCGACCTTGAACTTCGACACAGCATACTCCGATACCAGCCTATAACTAGGTTCTCGGTTACGTTGTGAGTTTGGTACGTTGTGTTCCTCTCCCTAACATCACCGTATCGGTAATAATTGACCAATTCCATGCCTTGCGAACTAGGTATTTGTACCAGTTCCTGTCTTTTTATGTCTCTCCTAATGGCTATAGAAATATTTTCAGAAAAGTTTGTAAGTCATCAATAGTATGCTAATGTTACGCTGACATAGATTGTACAATTAGGCGAATTTGTCGAGAAATCTGTGGAAAAAGTTTTGCTATCAGTTAGTTGCATATTTCCACCTGAAAGTACCCAAAAATAACATTTCAAATTGTTCCCTTATGTACCCAGTCTAGGGGACCTGCTACTCCACTAAACGAGACACTGCTTGATATGAACACCACGTTCTTTTGCAGTACTTAGAAAGTCGTCAAATTGTCGTCGGTACTTGCCTTTGTAATTGCAGTAACAGTATCTGACAAGTGACGACCGCGAGTGTCGAAATAATGACCAAAAGTATGTGCTCATATATCGAGAAGGGAAAAGTACCACAACAAGATATTTCCCAAAAACTATGAGAAGAAATTAAGAAAATAACCCTAACAGTAATTAATACCCTATAATTAATACCCTATAATTAATACCCTATAATTAATACCCTATAATTAATACCCTATAATTATAAAACTAGGAGATCTTCTTTACCCACCCAAACTTCTTGTAGGCCTTTGAGGCGGTCTTCAAGGTCTGCTCGTCGTAGATATTCATGGCGGGGCGGCGGCGTTGAAAGTAAGGGTTTGAAGTAGTAGCCGCACTGAGCATCTTGCTATCTCTCAGCCTTTCAAGCTTCTTATTCAGCTACGGGAATATGGTGGAAGATGGAGCTACTTTTAGCAGGAAAACCAATTGGAGTACAATTTGATCTTAACGATATCAAATTTAACGTTTTAACAATTTGCAGCAAATGAAAATACGGAAATCGGACTAGATTGTTAATTATTTCGAAGTTAGGTTTAAAAAATATGTAAGATGATGTTCAAGGCTGATGCCTGCAACCTGATCGAAGGCTGTTGTTTTTTGAAACACGATACATAGAAAATATGATCTAGGCTCTGGGCAGAGACGGATTAACTCATCTAGTGTAAAAAAGGTAGGACCCTAGTCATACACTTGCGAAACCCCGTGAAAGGGCAGAAACCTACAACACACGGTCTCAGGCCAAAATGAGCGGTGGACCAGAAGGATTGGTCCCAACGGGGCGTACCATTGGGTCGGGCTGAGATATACAAACATGGGAAATGTGTTGACAGAGAAGTGATTGAACACAGACAATCACGAACCGTGTGAAATAGAACAAGCCACACAAAGTATATAGAGTCCACTAAGATCTAGTGTCCCCGTGAATATAGAGAAACTAATTCACCAATTACAAAAACACGTACGTAAGATGTCAGATTAAGAACTAACCCGACAACGCTCTTAAACTGGATCAGCAAAGAACGTTCAAACAACTGCAATAGTACTGACATACTAAGATCTAGCCCTGCCGGTAATTAAAGAACGTTAGCTAGTCCTAGTGAATGACGAGAACTAGATTTACTTTAAGTACGACTTTTCTGAGAATATACTAGGAGAATGAAAACACGTATCTCCAGGAACTAAGGGCGAATATTATACTATGAAAACCTTAGTAAGATATTATCAAAAATGTACAGCGGTCCCTTCTGGACAAGACCAACGATCACCAAACTAACCTTTCCAGAACCACTAAAAATGAGCAACAACGCCGCTGAGCACCGCACAAATCACGTGGTACCACGTGACGGAGTCTCGTGATAACACGCGTGTAAGAGTACGATGTTCATATGCGCTTTTGCCCGCAGCCAGCACTGATAAAATAAGAAACTACACACACAAAATAAAAAAATGTTTTAGCTCGTTTCATTGCCTCCGCGAACGACACAATGAAAGTGTAACTGTCCCACTCAAAATAAAACATCCTAATCTAAAAAGCTACACACTAGGAAGTTACACACACTAAACTCTGATTAACCGTCTCAAAACTACACTAAACTCAGGAAAGATCTAGAAATTACAGCTGGCTGCCTACCCGTTACCAACATTACACTTCATCTAGGCCATTCAATTTTGAAAAAATAAAAACGGTGAAACCATTCGTTCAAAACTACTGTAATAAAATGTATTAGCAACAAGAAATAGTTAATGCAATAATGCGGCTTAGAATTAGTATGAAATAAGAACGAAGAACAATAAAGGGCGGGACAGCTCTCAGAGCATTAATGTAATCGTCAAATGAAGTGTATACTCTAATTTATAGCGCACACTCTTATTAATCTTACTCGGTTCTTTTAATGCGAGAGCCATTCATTCAGACTGGATTCCCATCAATTTTCACGATGAGCAGCAAGGACTTTCTATGTAACTCTTTTAGTTTTAGAAATAGAATTATGTTTAATCTTGGTTAAGTTAATTTCGCTGATCAGGCGAATTAGATTAAACTTATTTATAGACTGCCGTAAATTCTACCAACTCCTAATTTTAGATATGATCCCTTACTTTGGATTAGGCAAGTTGAGCAGGAGACCTACCAGTAGAATAAGAGGATTTTGCTAGGTTTGTCAATACTTATATCTCTTCAACACACAACAGATTTCAACCCTAAATGCCCGGTTAAAGAATAAGAATTATACCACTAAGTACTAAGGAGTTGACTGGTTGATTGTTGACACAGACACACGCGCTTACCCGGTATGATAGCTTGCTTGTGTTGATCTACCGTTCTTGTTCCCCCACTCCTCATCAGCTCCTCGACTCCACTTTGATTCTACCTCCAGGACCCGTCTCCTAGCCAGCACCGCCCCGTTTGGCGACAACCGCTCTGACCTGACACCACTCTTCGTCGTCCTGATCTGCACTGGCATCGCCCGACAAAAAAGTTGTATGCAGAGAAAAATGTCTACGTACAATGCACACATCCGAAGTGCTGGAGGTGGAGGTGGACTTGTAGTCAGTGCACGGGTCGGGGACAGACTTCACGGACTTAGTTGGGTGGTGACAACTTCTATTGCCTGCACGTTTACTGGCGAGAAGTATCCTTACCCTGGACCGCTAATTGGATCAATTAAACACCACCCCGGATTTTAAGTGACACTTTTGGCGTTTTTTGGTCTGGAGGAGGTCACGCTTCATTTCCGTTTGGTTTGTGATGAGTTGCGATTTTGGCTGCGGTATATGTTCGACCAAAATTTTGGATGATGATAGATCTACTAGATGGGTCCCAGTGTTGCTGCATATTTTTTAGGTCACACTCACTGCATTATTCGCCAAATTTAGGCTTCAAGTAGAAAAGGCTTGAAAAGTATTTTGTCTCATTCAAGTGGGTTCTCCTTGACGTTCCGCCTTACAAACCCTCAATAACAGACTTACTAATGTTCTAACAATGAGCTCTGACAGCTAAAACTCCGCGTTGGCAGACTTATACCAATACTTTTTATATCCCATGGAAGTATGTATGTAATTATCATTTGACAGAAAGCAAAAATGTCAACGTCTGTTGATCCTAATATTAAACTAAATTGAAAAATGACAAACTGAGGATAGACTTGGGGGTAATATGTGTTTGCCAAAGCAGGCCGCAAAATAGTGAAAAATTTGTGTGCAACGCTTTCTGTTGTTTTAATTCCAGGGAGAGGGATTCGGCATGTACTTAAACTTTTGTTTAAGTGATTTTAAAACCACTTTACACCTATTTTAAACAGCAGTTTACCAATTTCTTCTTTTAAACGTTGAAAGTTGTGCTACTGGTAAGAAGGAAGTCTTTTTGTAATCTAATCGCCTTTAGTGGTTTGCTCGTGGATTTAATAAATGCCATTTTAGGTATGACTCGCTCAAATAATCTCAGGGAACTTAAGCATACATAACATTGTTTCGTGGGGCACACAACAGAATGATTAAGTTTGGGAGAAAAAGATAATAACCGGCAAAAGGAGCGTGTGAGGTAAAGACTGCTGGCCCGCCGTATATATATCCTGGTGTGCTACTAGTAATATAATAATTAGTAATAGTAATAACTATATAACGCAATGTTATGTCATTATATTGGGGTATTGTTAATGTTGTTACACGCGACTAGTTTTTAGGGAATTGTAGATAAGTTTCAGTCTTACGACGTTTCTTACGACGTTTCTTATATATATATAATGTAATGCATCTTTGACTCTTGCATAATGCACAGAATCTGACCATTGTTCTCTGATCTAATGAATTTCATTATAGTCATCGCCATGATACATATCAATTCTCTTTCCCATACTTAAATTTCGATTGATCATTGGTCATCTATCAGTGTCCGTGCCTAAGATTGGCTGATCATTCTAAAATCAACACAGACTAATAATCGTATGAAAAATGGGCACTAAACCAGGAAAAGAAGTCGAAATCCCTATACCTTTAAAGAATGAGCAAGAATGCGAGAAACTGATCTAGATTTTGCGATAAAACTATGTATTAATAGATGTGCAAGCAAGCATTCCAAGGAGTGCGAACTCTATTGTGTGATAATCATAAGCCAATCAATATTCTGCTTTGTTATAGTCTAGGATCATGGATACAAATCATTATTTCCACGAAAAAGACAATGAAGATGTTTTTGAAATCGGCGGCATACTGAAAGCAAATTTGATTTAATTACACGGCTTCGATTCAAATTCATTTGAAATCCACCGTTACTCACATCTGTGTCGCTATGCAATGTGTAGGACCCACAAAGGTCATGTTCGTCAACAAAGGTTCACATGAGAGGCTAATTGGACCCACTCTGAGCTCAAAGATGTTCGATAAATCTTATACAGAAAGCCAGATTTGGTAATCATCATGATAGTCATTCTCTGTTTCACATTCCTAATTCTTCTTTAGGCCAAGCACTGCTTAATAGTAAGAAAATTACGTTATATGAGTCTTGACGATTTTTTACAAATTTTCAAGTTTTTGATTTATCTTAAAAGTCATCTTATTAAGAATTAATTTTTTTAGAAGACTTACTTCGAAGTATAATATGTCTTTGAAGTATAGTGTCTTTGTTTCGATACTAGACATGCAAGAGACAAGCATTGACCAGTTCGGATTCCCACGACAATTTTGTATGCGTATTTGCTAATGACTACACTTTTTGTGCCACAGCTAGGCTGCATCTGCATATATGTTGTTTGATAACAAAAGGCCTGTCCATAAATATCTTTGTATATCATATACATCATCGGTTCATGGGTTTCTACTTAGTAATTGTTTGGTGCATGTAAAACAATGAACGCATATGTTTACTACAAGTACAATTGGCATTATTCCTTATTTTCCCGACGACATTTACAATCGAAAATATCCTCAGATCTAAGTAAGAATGTTCTTACTGAGAAGACATTTAACCAAACAATCTTTAGCGAGCACAATATTAATTTTGCGGAAATTTGATCAAAATAATCACATTAATAAAACCACATAAATCATCAGCCGCATGACTGCTTGTCTGCCCAAATTAGGCGCGGTTTTGTTTTATCTTCATAATTTAGAAAAAGTTGATAACAGAAATCTTTGTTGGAAGAAAGCCAAAATATAAAACAGCGTCTGTCAAGCCTATTTTTAACTTTGTCCCTCTCCTATTTTTAAAAACTAAACTTTGAATTTTTGAGCTACGCCTTTATCCTTTTATAAACAGTTCGGCTTATCCTTCAAAATAGACGATTCGCCGATTTTATAGGTTTACACCCGGAAATTTATAGATCCATATGATTACATCGCTATCTGAATTTTCGGCGTCCAGGGGCGTATCTTAGTGTTTTTAGGTTAATAATTGCTCACAGCTAGGTATTTTATGAGGAAACTTTAAAACTATACGATATGCAAACATGATAGGACAAACATACATACCTACATACATGTTACTTAACATATTTTGGAATCAAACTTTTGGACAGGAACTGATTATGGACAACGGAATTGTGAACTAACTGACTTGCCGATCTGACTTTATATCCATGTTATAAGATCTACAATTCTAATTTCTAATTTCTTTATATTACATGGCGAGATCATGATACGAGGTCTGTTATGAAAATTTAAGAGACAAATAGCTAATAGGAAACGAAAAACTATAACTAAACTAAACTAAACTAAATTAAACTAAACTAAACTAAACTAAACTAAACTAAACTAAACTAAACTAAACTAAACTAAACTAAACTAAACTAAACTAAACTAAACTAACTAAACTAAACTAAACTAAACTAAACTAAACTAAACTAAACTAAACTAAACTAAACTAAACTAACT
>JH153423.1:92965-103438 GCA_000226015.1 Mnemiopsis leidyi
CCTCCCTCCTCCTCCTCCCTCCTCCCTCCTCCCTCCTCCCTCCTCCCTCCTCCCTCCTCCCTCCTCCCTCCTCCCTACCTTGTGTTCGTTGTCTGTCTAGAGGATAGACAACAGACACAGGCTCCCGGCTTTGAATACTTAAAGACAATAACTTTATAGCAATCAGAAAGCAATCAGAATATATGATTAGGCAGTGTGATAATACGAGCATTATAGACAGGGGACACGAAGGAGTATTGAATTAAAATATTGTGTAGATTAAAAATTACATAAGTTATTATTCAGTAACGAAATAGCAATTCATAGAAAAACGAAAACTACGAAACAAACCTCTGGTGCTCTTGTCTAGCTATCGACTTTGCCCTCCATCTGGTGGCAGCCCGTTTCTGATTGGCTGCATTTTGTAACGCTATCATACTCTACCCCTCAACCGATATCTCTTCCTATGAAAGTTCAAACTTAAAAGTCAACTCAAGACCTTGTCTGGAGTTGGACAAGAATTGGTTAAGTGATCTCCCACAGCGGTCGATTGGATAGTTCTTGGGAAGTTGGGTAATGTCGTAATGAGACAAAATTGGTCTTATTTAGGGAAGTAGGGATTTCTAACGAAGCAAAAGTTTACAGCTGTCAGGATCATTAGGCAAACTAAACTCCACTCAATAGAAATGAATTATTCGGCATGAAAAGGGCTGAAAGGTCCACCGGACATGGCTCTAAAAGCAGCGCTGAACAATTTCCGTCACGGAATAAGCAATAAAAAGACAGCCAACGTGGATTTTGGTTCAAGAAAGAAATCGGCTTATCAAGTAAACAAGGAAAAGGATGGCCGGGAAAGCAGGGCAGATAAAAACTATAAATTAAAAATGTTTAGGGAAAACTACCTATCTCATCATTTGGCACACTCGTTTATTGACGTGTATTCAGACTCCATGCATTAAATAATAGCTTACATACACAAGGCTTATTTCATAAAGGGTTCTGCTACGTGCTCTGGCCTGGGTCACACCCTCATTAATGGTACTTGTATAAAAGCAAAAAACCAAAATCAGGTGTTACGTAACAGCTTAGAATAAAATAGATAATGCGGCTTTGTAAACAATCTCGAATCGATAATTGAAGTTTTGAGATCTATTGCAATAAATTTCTATGAATCAACCAAATAGATCCATCAAATTTCTATTAATCTTATTAATGTTTAAACTAAGTTGAGTTATCTAAGCAAAGTCTCAATAATCGAATCCTTGGCAAACAGGTTAACGGCCGAGGCAGGGTTGGGCAGGCAAGCTTGATGCAGGGTCCGAGCAGGGTTGGGACAGGCTCAATTGTTTTGAGGCATCTATGATCAATCTATCTCTCTCTATTTCTCTTACGCTCTCCATCTATCTATATCTATCTCTCTCACAGTCTCTCTGTCCTCTCTCTATCTATCTCTCTCTATCTCTATCTCTTTCTACCTATCTCTCTATCTGTATCTATCTCTAGCTCTATCTCTCTGTCTCTATCTCTATCTCTATCCCTTACTCTATCTAGTCCTATCCCTATCTATATCTATATCTCTCTATCTGTCAATTTAGTAGAGAGAAAGAAAATGAGGGAGAGAGAGGGATAGATATAGGGATAGATAGATAGAGAGCGTGAGAGAAATGGATAGATCATACATGCCTTAAAATAACTGAGCCTGCCCCAACTCTGCCTAGACCATGCCCCAACCCTCTGCCTGCCCCAACCCTGCCCCGACCCAGCCTTTTTGCCAAATCCTTATTTAAGTAGTCCTTTTCGTTGCAAACATCGTACAAACTGAAATTATTAGATAGTTTTGCAAATTATACTTAATCGACTCCAAATAAACATTTTTTTCACTCATCATTATCAAAGCAATAGTAGTTCGAGAATTCCCCTGAGCTTACAAATCCGAAAACCAAGCAGTGAAACGCCCTGATATAGTTACTTGTGTGGTTGTACAAATAGTAAATATATCCAAATGTGTGTGGTTGTACAAATAGTAAGGATATCCAAAATGTGTGTGGTGTGGTGCTTAGTCTTCAGCATTGTCATTGCTTCATTGGTGGTCTTACTGGTGCCAGACAACACTGAACTGTATCATTGTTAATTCGCCCTTTTCATCTTAAAGATTAACTAGCAATAGATCTATAGGAATATCATTAAGAAATGAGTATTTTTTAAATTTTCAGTAGGAGTCAATTTTACGTCTACGTTAGGTGCAAAAGTTGTGTTCTTACTTATTCATTCATTTTTGGTAACAATGTGAAAGTTGATAACTACATTTCTACTTAGCTTAAAGCACAATCCATCGTTTTGAGCTCGAAATATCCAGGTGAACGTTAGTCGATATTTTGTTTGAGGGCCACTAACATAAACAAGCATAACTCTAAGATCGTTTAGATTCGACAATAGCATCAATATTCAATAACTTGATAAGAAAGGTCAAATCAAAACAAGCATTTGAAATTAGTGAAATTGGAAGCAGCAAAACCAAACAATAAAATCAGGTGAATATATTCTAATGACAGAGAGACAAAATTTTGTTTTGCTAATACATACATGTGGCACTACCAATAAGTCAAATCCTTATGGAATCTATGTGATTGTTAAAACAAATTTAAGGCTAGAAAATCCCGGGATTTGTATAAGGTCAAAACGGCGACTGTGTACGTAGCAACTTGATCCTCTTATTCAAAACTCTACAACAATTGAATAAGCAATTGGATAATCAGAATAGCAATTGTGTCATTACATAGTTGATGCAAAAGTTTTGTTGGGTACACTTGATTGTATCGATACATTGTCAGGTACTGTCCAAGACTAAATAGTCAACACAGTAAAATTCATTGTACTACAATATTGGTTTTATTGACTAATTACCAAAATCATAGAACGGGCTCTGCCATGCGGATGAGCGACTAAGTTAAGGTGCAGCAGACAAATTCCCTGGTGGACTTCATCTACTCTACCGCTAATACGTAAAATAAGGGTCCCCCAGGTCTAGGTAAGAAGGGGTAATAGGTACGTGGGGCAAATAGTTTGGGAGGGAAGTAGCTGCAATACTTTTGTATGATATTAGTATAATAGACATAGTTTCCTTCTTTTTCTACAGTATCCTTCGTTTGTGGTTTTATAATTGGAATCTTTTGGCGTCTTCTTGCATGCAATTAATATCTTTTCCCAGACATTAGGTCCTCCATGTTCGTGCATTTAAGAACGATAATTCTAGAGTGTACATGTGTTTTATCTTGCTATCTTGAGGCAACGTTGGTTACAGGATTTTAGGAAAACTGTAGATCCATGCTTCTCTAGGATAGTATCTTATGACAGGCAATGATATTTCGGTATCTCCCACTAATTAATAATTGTTGGGAAAGAGCAAATTTTTATAAGACAAGCTATATGGACATATGGTCACATGATTGATATCGTTTGTTTTGAACTTAAAAGCCAAACAAATTATAGAAGCAAAAACAAAAAAAAACCACAGCGATGAAAGCAAGATCAATAGATGAGAACATAAAGGTTTTCACTTGGTACAACAGAAGTTTGCACTAAATATGAAGTTTCTTCTACCCAGAGAGGTTTAACCTTCAACTAAACCCTGCAGCATCTACAAACTATCCCTAAACCAAGTAAACCCTGCAGTATCTCCAGACTATCCCTAAACCAACTAAACCCTGCAGTATCTCCAGACTATCCCTAAACCAACTAAACCCAGCAGTATCTCCAAACTATCCCTAAACCAACTAAACCCAGCAGTATCTCCAAACTATCCCTAAACCAACTAAACCCAGCAGTATCTCCAAACTATCCATAAACCAACTAAACCCTGTAGGCCTGTAGTATCTCCAAACTATCCCTAAACCAGATGTACGGGTAATTAATCTTCCCAGTACAGCAAGCAGAGCTAAACGGTTACGAAAGTCAGAAAGTATAGCTTAACCCGTTGTAAAAGACAAAACTGATAGTGCTGAACAAATTGGAGTTCTACCGTCTACCTACTATAGGTCTATAGGTCTATAGGTCATGAGATTGAGGAAGAGTCCTGAAGAAGTGTAAGGGATATGTCGGGCTACTATCACAGGTATTGTTACACAAATTTCACAACAATAATTGTACCAAGATAACTCCCGAGTATTTGAGTTTTTAAGGTACCAACTTAATATCGTACAATTACTCTATCACAACTGAGTCTCATCAAGCATCTCTCAAAACACAGAACAAGCTAGCGAATTACAGCTCCTCAAAGTGCTTCTATTACAAGCTATTCTCCGTCGGGAAGGCCATGGGACCGAAGGAGCAGCGGTAGTAGTCGTATTTACTTATTTACTAGTCTATACTATAGTAGTGTAAGGAATACACTGAAGTCCATGACTTAAATGTGGCTTGCTTTGAGACCGGTCTGGTTTCAGTACTCGATAGTGGAGCACTATACGGGGACACTTTGGAGCCAGGTATGTATACACGCCCCGCGGTCAATGGTTTCACCGTCAATACTGTAGCACTATACTATTGTACTGACGGTATGTGGCTACTACTGTACAGATCCCTGGTAAATTGTATATAGGCTCAGTGAGATGTATATATGTTGTGTGGTCATTCAGCTTGGTCAGTTCCGGGTCCGGAATTGTTGACCTCACGAGGTACAAAATTCAAAGGAAACGCAATGATTACAAAGCGATTGACGTGAGCTATGATTAAAATTAATTCACGTTCACATTTCTTCATAAAAGCTCAGGTGAAATACAATTTTGTGAGTTGGTGGCCTCTTAAACTGTGTATTATATATGCAGAGCTTCCTCTGTTAATGTAAAATTATGTTTGGCTCTTGGTACGGTGGACGGCAGTCATGTAATTTCTAATTTGCAGAGAAAAGAAATACAATATAGCAATTTAAGTAACAAAGATCTTGCCATGGGTGGTAGAAAAGCCTTTTTAATTGAAATATTCGCAAGGTTAAATGTTCCTAAATAACCTAATTCTACCCTGCGAGCTGCTTTGTTATAATTGTCCGCCATATCAGGTTTGCCCGAGAAAGAACAAATGCAAATGTTGAAAATAACATTTACCTTGCTAGCTTTACGTAGAAAGGTTGCTCTCCCGCGTCGACTGAACCGTCGAGAGATCTAAGATTTGTGATCATAAGTGGTTAATGTAATCTAGGTCGACCAACAAATCGTGACTGTCGTATCACGGCTAGTTATGCTAACCCAATGACACAAGCTCCAACAAGGTTGTCTGGACTTGGTACGGGTCACAGAAAAGTGGCTGCAGGTTCAGAAAATCTCGAGAAAATTGGTGCTAAATTGGACGATGAACGTAAACCGGACACAAAATATGCGCGAACGCCGTTTGTTTTGTCGAAAGGTCCCACACACTGCAGATGTAGGCAGACAGCTCGTCTAGCGGAGAGATTCCAGCCCGGAAATAACTTGTCACTACTCACTATCTGTACTCCGTGATTTGTCGCAGAAAATGACTGTACAACCTCGGGGTCGGTTATACTGACTCTCTAAGTTCACAAACATTCTCCTGAAACTATTTAATACGAAATTCTAAACTTTTCCAAACGATCGTAAGTGAGCAATGAACTTGATCAGAGGGAAGCTTACCGAACTGTAGGAGTGTTCATGGCGGTGAATTGTCGTTTTCTGTGCTCCGAATTCACTTGTCTAAACCGGTGGACCGCTTTGAAAGTCGTGAACGCCATCCTTAACTCCCCTAATCCGAAATACTGTGTTTGTTATAAAGCTCAGTAAATATGCGTATGAATTAGTACGGTATGTGAGTTATGTGGCACAGTGGCACAGAAGTGCCTTTGAAATTGTTGTTAAAGTGGTCACAATAAGAGAGTAGATTACAATTACCCCTTCAATACTGACTTGATTTCAAGCTTCCGTAAAAGAGTTCGGTAGAAAATTAGAGATTGCAAGTGCTAGATAACAAAAAATTGCCCTGTATTAGATAAGTTGGGATTAAGCTGTGTTATATGTACTTAGATAATTAGGGCGAAAGTACTTTTTACTCTCCAGAAATGTTCCTGGCAAATTTTGAACTATATAGACATGCACCGGAGAAAATATCGAATTTTTACCATATGAGGAATATAATCCTTTGGTAACAAGTAAGTATCGGTTTGTTCGACACAATTTAAATTTCTCCTGTCTATATCCATGTTCGATTTGTTACACAATCAAGTTTCTAGAATAACAAGTACTTGGGCAAAATTTTGCTTCTTTATTATAGCTTATATAAGGCTGCTTTTCAGTACAGCCACAATTGCTAATCAATTGAGATTAAAGTTCTTATATATAAAAGACTGAAATATCTCGAAAGACCTAAGTCAGTTAGTACAGAACAAAATCATACAGGACACAGGTCTTAAATACCTGAATAACCATGATATTCTTATCATTTATAGCGAAAAATATGGCATCATGGAACAAACTTTGGTCTGTCTAGTGAAATTATGTGATTTAGAACCACTTAAGTTTCACTGCTGAATACAAGATCAATGTGAGATTTTGCGAGTAGATAAGTACGCAAAAATGTAGTCTTAAATCACTTAACCAGGCATGATCAATGATAGCGATCGAGGAACTTGCCGCTGCAGATTAAGCGGATTACAAAATCAATCCTGATATTATACATTCAATCAATATTTGCAAGGAAACTTCTTAACAGATCTACGGAAATGGGAAAGTCTAAATAGTTCGTTTTCTAAAAGCAACTTGTGCGGCTACTTTAAACTATGACGGGCACAAAAAATTTACTAATTTGCAGTAACAATCATTTGGACTATTATTCCAGTTCGCCGTTTCTATTGCCTAAAGGTTGATTAAATGGCTCGGCTACCTGCCCTGAATTACACCCACTTAAACATTTTCTGAGTCGATCAAGCATTATCACCAATTCAAAGTAACAGGAAATAATGAATTGCTTAACTTCTATTGATGATCAGCAATCGGACGTGGTAATCCGCCTATGTGAACTGTTTGACAGTAATTGAAAACATGTTAAGAAATGACCTACCTCCTTCAAACAATGAGGTTTAACGTCATTGGCAAACTTAAGCTAAGCCTGAACTTATAATTTCCTGGCGCTTTCCTGATATGGTTTTTTTGACAATTTTTATGATGCCTAACTTTTATGAGTGCCCTCTAAACGAAGTAAGTCACCACACATTATGCGTGGATTCGGTCTTGAATACCATCATTTACAGATGTTGTAGATGAAAAATAAAATTTCCAAATTTTAAAGGCCTAGAAGGTATTCGGTAAATTGCTATAAAAACTGAAAAATTACCTGAAAAGACTATATTTCATAATCCCAACCTAAATGTCAGGTTTTCAATAATTTGGAGCAATCGAAATCTGGCCAGACTTGCAATGCTGACTTCCGGGGTGTAACAGTGAAATATTCATGAATACTGCACGTTGCATATAACTAGCACTAATGACCTAATCTTGCTAAGTACAATTATACTTTCGTCGATTACGCTGTATTCAACGCCAATAAAGCTGCTGATAATAACAGATTATTACACTCCGCATAATGGCCATTAAATGGTGTAACAGGACGGATCCTTTGACTGCAGGACAGAGTGACACACGCACCCAGGGCTGGTCCGTTGGAAGTCAGCTACCTGCTGTCAGGACGCACAATCAGATATGTGCCGAGTTGAGTACTGTCGTCTTCCCTCCCGTCTGACAGACCACCCATGATCATAATTAGTGATAAGTCACATAGCTGCCGGGATCGTTACATGTGTAACGTGGGATTCGCAGCAGCACTGTCAGTGATTGAATGAGTACGAATAGATCAAAAGATGATAAGCCTAGGATCCGTATGCGCTTTACTATGGAATTCGAACAAGTTCGGAACAAGACACTTTGTAGTCACAAAAAGAGCCTTCTCAAGATGCAAAACCATTGCTGCATTGCTGACTGCTTATGAAGGGTGCTGGTTATTGTCTCACCTGCTGGAATTTTTCTGAAGATCTTATTGATTGTCTATTTTTCAACACAAGTGTGTGTTTTTCTGCGTGGTTTTCTTGCCGTCTTGGTGAATAACCTACTCTTACATTTCATGCATCAATGGCAGTAGAAATAGAATAAAGAAAGAAAATAATTTCTATCACTTTACGACCTGTTTTTTACCTTGGGTTTTAACATTTGAATGTCTGATATTCAATAACTAAGAAATCGCACACAAAATCAAAACGATCGGACTTATAGTGTGGACTAAAGAAAGGATAGAGTTAAATCTTGTACAATAGCAGTATGTCAGTGTACAGACGTTTGGACCGCGGTGGCTACCCACTTGTCATGAAGGAGTGACTGTTCTAATTGGAAATATCCGAAAATCTTCTACTTTAGTCTACTTTAGTTTAACAATCTCACGCTTAGCCAATCGTCTACTGAAGATCACCCTGTAAAGTGCTGCTAACTTTGTGACCTATTGAAAATATAATAGAATAGCCTGTTTCATGGCTGCGAGCTTATCATTAATTTTCGTAATAATCTTGCTAAATCCTACAAATAACAAAATACCTAGGTCCTCAAACAGCGAGATCACGTCCGTTCACAACACGACAATTTTGATATCATACATTATACGGCTGCAGACAAATCTCACGTGGACAGTGCAAGGAGGTTATACCCGACTCTCACCATAACGCAGCCACTGCTGGTTTCTACTTAGTGGACCTTTTATAGTTAGAGCAAATATCATCCCGCAATGAATCGCTCATTAGTTTTTGTTCAGGCAGGAGCTATATTGATAAATTACAGTTCACATGCTTCTATCGATTGCCAAGAATTTCCTCTAAGACACATCGCCTGAATTCAATGTGTTTGTTAAATGACGGCAACAAATGACTCTCTCATTTTTACTCTAGGATTTAAGCATTTCGATGTTTTAGGGGTCCATGAGCACATTAAATCTTATCACGATAACACAATTTCTACAACAAAATTCATTTCACGTCAACTTTGTTTAACATTGTTTTATTAGTACTTGGCGAGTAAAAGCTTTCGACTACCGTAGACGAGCTAGTTTAATTGGGAGAAGATATCATCAGGCTGTTTTCATAACTTCATACGGCAAGTGTCAGTGTTTTTATTTGGTAGACGGTAGTGTCACAATGAAGGCTAAACTTAATATGATGAAACTGAACCACAATAAAAACCGCAAGTAAATAGGCATGACAAATGGTTTCCTATGATCGATCAAAAGAGATTAACTGATTAAGCTGGAATATGATATGTAATTTGATTTCGACCACGTAATCACGGCATAAACTATGCGTAAAATTTAAAAAAAGGATTCCAATGGCAATAAGCCATCCGGTATCGCACGCAGGTTAGGCATAATGCGCGGTCATTGTATTCCGCTTAATATACCAAAACTCTAGATTTGATCGCGTAATACCAGTGGAATTTTCTCTGTGTCTCCGCTAGAGGTTTTACTATAATCCTGGCTAGAACGTATGTATGCAGGTATTACGCGGTTCATTGCGGTTATTAAATGGCATTGTGTTGCCAATAACATTGTGAACCATGATTAAAAAGCCGGCTTGATTAATCAACTCAAAAAGTCGTGAAATTATTGACTTCTGCATAAGCATCAGTGGAATTGTCAATAACTCTTGTAGACTGTGTGGAATTACAAGGATTGAGGAATTCCTCACATGGCTTGAAGTTCATCAACTGAGTCACAGATGCGCTACAGCGTCTGTTAATTGCACAGCAGCACTTCAATCTTTGAACGTAGGAAAAAGCTAACGAAAATTAATATCACTATACTATCCTTGACTATGGCCATGCTGCAGTATTTAGTATTTACCACGGTTTCTGAGACAAACTTTGAGCAAAAAGCGTAAACTTGATATAATTTTACAATACAAGAGGAACCACAAAGTTACCAGTTACATTAGTTCAGAATATAAGAATGTCCTGGTGGAAGAAGTATAGCATGCTCGATTTCATAAATATGCGCCTGTTCAAACTCCTAGATTAGTTACACAACCATATTTAAATATACAACATTCTGGAGTGTACCAATAACTGCATAATCAAGGTAATTTCCAGCAAGGCCGACAATGGTTAGTTCAACAATAGTCGTGACTGGAAGGCTCTAGGGTCTCTTTTGTGACGAGATCTATCCTGCAATATGACTGTTAGAAGTACTCCAGCATAGTCCATTGTGGTGTTGATTCACGTGCTGGCGATATTAATCAATGTTGATTGCACACTTCC
Source organism: Mnemiopsis leidyi (assembly GCA_000226015.1). Classification (NCBI taxonomy): domain Eukaryota; kingdom Metazoa; phylum Ctenophora; class Tentaculata; order Lobata; family Bolinopsidae; genus Mnemiopsis; species Mnemiopsis leidyi. Next base: position 103,231 of record JH153423.1, read on the forward strand.
CCCTATATAGTTAATGAATTACCATGATATACAATCTCCAGTGGGGTGTTGTAAACTTGAACCATACGATATCCTTGTAATTATTAGTTTAGATACAAATGCAATTATTAAGGTTTGTAAATAACTTTTATGCAAAAATGGCTTAGGGCAAAAAATGGTTATCTTCTTAAATTATTGTGGAAAAGATGAAAAAAAGAAGAAGAAGAAG
>JH153423.1:104139-136414 GCA_000226015.1 Mnemiopsis leidyi
GATGATGATGATGATGATGATGATGATGATGATGATGATGATGATGATGATGATGATGATGATGATGATGATGATGATGATGATGATGATGATGATGACGATGACGATGACGATGACGATGACGATGACGATGACGATGACGATGACGATGACGATGATGATGATAATGATGATGATAATGATGATGATAATGATGATGATGATTCAATCCTCCTGTTCATATATCTAGTAATCAATAGCCAAATGCCGATAATGGTTTTGGTGCGGATCTGCCACAGTTCCTTTTTATCAGTGTTTGTCATGACAAATAGGCATTTCACTTCTTCTTCTTAACCTTTAGACTTTGCCCATGAGTTGTCGATTGCAAGTTTTTCTTAGGGCAGTACGGTGCCATACTAGCGTTCACTATTAGAGGTAACATTGCTGAATTGTCAAAGAGGCATATGTTTGTATCGATTTAGCCGGAGGCCCCCCTGTGTTGCGGTAGTATTACCGGAGACAGGAGTCTTACGCTTCTTTTTGCATTGTTAGTATCATGATTTTTGCATTGTTAGTATCATGATTTTTGCTTTGTTAGTATCATTAGTCTATCAATAATTAGTCTATGCAGATTACCAATGATGTTTATCTAATAATAATAAGAATATGATATTATTTACCGCGTGATGCTGTTATACCGGTTAAGTAAAACGTGGTCTCGCACATTGTTGTCGTATAACATCACCCTTTTTCGTATTACATCACACTTGTGGCCGTATTACATCACCCTTTTTCGTATTACATCACCGTATTACCTCACCCTTTTGCTATTATTGTCACAGTTTTTGCCGTATTACACCATACTTTTTTCAAATTAGAGATACGAGAGAACGTCCTTTTTCTTGTTACTACTAGCAACTAACCGCACTGCCTGCAAATTTAACTTGGTAAATAATATCGTAACATAACTCATAAGTGCAAAGTAACAACGTATTTTCAACTCGGGCTCCGCCCTTGTTTAAAACATATCATTATTCAACTCAGCCTTCGGCTTCGGTGAATAATGAGATTTACGCCACTCGCTACGCTCGAGGCGTAAATCATGTTACTTCACACTTACTGGTTATGTAACTCGATATTATATCTTATTTTTTGCGCGGTTATTCTTTTCATGGAATATCATAAGCCTTAATTATAGATTCCGTTGATAATTTTGATGCTGTATTATTGTAGAGTCTACAGTGCAGAGTGTAGAGCCTACACTGTAGACCCATCATATATTACAGAATCTAACATTGTAACTTGACCGAACTTCTCCCTTAAACTTATCTTTACTGGATTTAGTCTTTATTATTGTGATATCTGGCTGACCTATCCACACACGAATATGACCATGTAAGATCACGGCTGTATCAAAAACTCAAGTGAACCGATCCAAAAACAGATTCTTTGCGGGCACCTTGAGGATGTTGACTTGTACCCTTGTAAAAGTTGGAAAATGATAATCAAACTACCATTTTACTACAATTTGCTAAGCAGAAAAAATTACCAATCCAATAATTTTTGTGTATTCCAAACACCATTAGTACTAGCTATAAGAGCACTCTACAGAAGTCAGAGAGACAGAGACCATCGATTTGTAGAAAAAATATTTTTGCTCGCTTTGTAATACAGTGGGAGTCATAATGTTGCGTTCTTTCATTCTGATGTAGATGCGCTTTCTTTGATCAGCGGTCAGGTGATCCGATATATTTCCCTTGACCTTACGTGAGTATATATTTGTGATTTTTTTGCTTCGTCTAGTCCACCCAAATATCAATAAAAAGGCGATATCAATATACAAACTCTGTGTTGATAAATAATAACTTTGTGTTGGTAAATATCTGCTAAAAATAGAGTTTGCTCATGTTTTACTTTCTCCTTTTTAGATTTCAAATGCCTGAAGTGTATAAGCTAATAGTATGCGAGAACATCGTCACATGATTCCTCACATACGCACGTCGCACATGTTTAGATTCCTATAAAAGCTACAGAAAAAGAATCAGCATCGTTCTATTGAATACTTATTCGCTCATGTTGGATAGCAATGAAAGTTGGTGGCCCTATCTTCCTAAAGGTCCTTTGTGCCACAACTGTCCTTCAAGTTAATAGCTTTCTTAGAGGTCCAAGAATCATCAACATGACCACGGCTAACAAGATTATGAATCCATATTTTCAAAGTAAATACTTTAGCATTGACTTTTTCCTCACAGCACTTTTCGAGGACCAGTCTTGCACGGATCTAACAGTTAACGGAATGGGCATCTCTCCCGCTATCCGCAGTTTCGACATCTTTATTCGAAATTCAGCAAGCTATGAACGACTTATGACGATGGGTGCAGACCAAACAACGCAGTACATTATGTGCCTGAGGGACGAATCTGAAGTCCGCCGTAATACCTGTGCTATTCCGGATAGTTGGCAGTGTGACGGCTTCTCAGCATGCCTTAATGACGAGTGTGACTGTGACAAAGACTCCTTCAAATGTGCAGACGGGAAGGGCTGTATAACGATAAAGCAGGTGTGTGACAGTCGGCCCGATTGTCTCGACCTGAGCGATGAGATCCCCTGTCAGGACTACCAGCAGTGCATGAGAAAACTTCGACCTATGCTTAATCAAGATGTTGATACCGACGATAGCCGTATCGCACCAAATTGCAATAAAAAGTCAAATCGAAAAATTGAGGATGATGAAGTTTCACAATTGCATAAATTCTTCTTCGGGCCTGAAGGTTTGCAAGCACGGCTTTTGGATAACGAAGCTCAAAAGTCATCATACCAGATTAGTTCTACTCGTTTGGCCGAATGCAGAGACAACAACATAGCATTGGGATTCCATTGTAAAAGATTAGAGCTAATAAAATCAGAAATTGCTTACAAATGTACAGAGACTTCGTCCATTGAAGCAATGTACAGTTACGCAAACATAACCAACTCATCAACATTCGTTTTTTGCGATGGGATCAAGAACTGCAAGAATGGGATTGATGAGCATCATTGTCCCGGCATGTTCTACTGTGTTTCCGACAACCAGCCAGTCCGCAAAGAAAGAACCTGCGACTCGGTTGCCGACTGTGCTGATTCCAGCGACGAGTGTGCCAATTGTCAAATGTCTTCCGTCTTCTCATCACAGACACATCTTGTTGGACACAACTTCATGCTGTTCGTTCTTATGGCTGAAACCTGCGGCATCATCTTGCTCAACTCCTATGGCTTGATCTACCACGGCAAAAGGGTGAAGAATGTGGAGAGGACGTCTCTACAAATAGACATCATCCAGTGCATCACCCTGACGGTGTACGACATCATGATGGCGGTTTACCTCCTGATAATTTGCTGGAAACACTGGGAGTATCGAGGGGAGTACTGTTCCCACGATGTCTACTGGAGGTCCTCTCCTCTCTGCAAGATAGCTGGAGCTATCATATACGCTGCCTCCCATGGAGCTCTGCAAGTGGTTGTGGCTACCAGTCTTTGTAGAAATTACCAGTGTAGAAACGTCCTGAGCGGGAAACGAATCAAACTAGCACTGTTTATTTCTGGATTTACCGTGTTGAACCTATTCAACTTAGCCATGGCCATCATCCCTCTCATTGCTACATTTTCCAGTTCCTCCGAGTGGGCAGATATGTTTGTTCACGAGTTCTTCTTCAAAAACAACCCTATGATAAGACGAGGAACTAAGTCTGACCTAGCCTCACTGGTTAGCCTCTACAAAAGACAGGAAACCAAGATAACCACGGAGTACAGCACCCCAATGTTGTTTCAGCAACTCCGCAACATGACTGCTAAAGGTGAGCTGTTCTCTGCAGACAGGATGACCTCAGTGGGACTCTACGGCACGTCCTCTCTGTGCTATCCCAACCTCTTTTCTACAGAAAGTTCCATCTTTGGCTTCAAGGTTGTCTAATGTCTATATGATAAAGAACTCCATTTATATGATAGTGATAATCTTCTGCTATGCCTTCATTGTTAAAGAGTTTTTCAAATCTCGAAAAGCTGTAGCTGCTCCTCCAGCTGGTAGTCCTCCCGTGGCCGGCCAAGAAGATTCCAATCCTAAGAAAAGTCTCGACCAAGGATTTTATCTTTCCTTTAAAGTGTCCATAGTTATCGGGTCTCAGCTTGTCTGTTGGCTGCCGCTTCACGGTGCGATGATATCTAGCTTTATCGGGTTTCCCCCTTCAAACATCATTACAGATATTTTTATTGTCAACATCGCTCCTCTCAACGCAATCATGAACCCTTTACTTCACACGGATCTATTGAGCAAATTTATGAACGAAGGATTACCTCTTGTAAAAGGAAAGATTTCCAGAATGAAAGAAGGTCTCAGCAGACTACCTTACTGCAATAAAGCCATAAGTCCTCGTTCAGATGAACAGGAGAATATCGAGATTGCATCGTATGAGAAAAACGTTGGAGTCGGGGAGGGTGTTTGTGAAGAATGACAGGATCTGAACTTGAAGAATTAAGAATAAGAAAATCATAACAAATTGTCAGTGAACCAGGGTTGTTGCAAGATGATGACTATGATCATTCGAACACAAGAATATTTATGGGTTCGTGTTATTGACTAATCGCTATTGTCTACAAATACAATTTAAGAACAGAAAAAAATTGAGCTATTGAACTTTTGTTAACGCCATGCTTATTGGTCACAAAGAAATTACATATGATCGATGTATTACAAAAGAAATGATTTGATGCGATGCTGCCAAAACGCTTTTCACCCTATTAGTATTCCCATGTAACAAAAACATGTACTAACCCAAATCTCAAACTTCGCCTTAAAAAACCTGCTTACTGGGTCGCAACGTGCCAGATCATATAAAAAGAATTAAATCGATCGGATTATTACATACAAATAAAACTGCAGGATATCCTGATATTTTTAGTTGCTGGCCGAGGCCCATGAAAACTAAATTGCTTTTGGCCATGATTGTCACTATTGAAAAAAATTGAACAAATCTGGCCTATGGTAACTTCTTTTCTATTAGCAACGATGGGATCGCTTTCCGTGCACATGTTTCCTCTGTTTTTTATCAAAACTAATTCTACAGCAAGTTACGTTGTGGTCAGCATAGGTGAAAATCTGTCTCATGTGCTGCTGGCGCTATAACATGAGTAATTGATTATTGAAGACAACCAGCGTTTTCCTAGTTTGAAAGTGTGGGAAAAACTATTTATAAGGCAATCGAAACTCAGCAAAATTATCAGCTTTATTTTTGCCAACTCTGTTTGGAAAAGGCCATAGGTTCCATTTGGCATTAACCAGAAATTAGAAATGCTTCCCCTTCATCCAAAACGTCAGTATGAAATCTAACATATTTTCCATACTATCTGGGACTACAACAATTGTACCATTATGCAAGGAAAGACTTTCCCGGAAAGTGTCAGTCAATGGATTTATATTTTCATGAAATGATTATTTAAGGCTAATACTTCAGTTTCACATGAATCCGAAATTAGAAAATAACTATGGATGTCTATTATATTTAATATCCTCTTAAGTGACATTGCGAATGGACTACTTGAACTACTTGAACATGAACAGCTTGAAAATCACGAACTGTGTTTGTCAAGACTCGACAGCTGAATAACTAACGTACCCGATTGTGCCCCTTTGAGAAGCTTCGTCACTAAACGGCGATCCCCTATCATGGTGACGTTGCAACTGCCAGCTAAAAATGTTATACCACGCAACGAAATTGCCAGCTAAAAATGCAATACCACGTTAAGCAAGCCACGTGCTTATCAATTCTCACAGCGCAGCGCAAATAGATGCAATCAAGAATTAATGAAGACTGCCCCGTGACAAAGCTGTATGGTTATCGATAAACACCAAACTGTGAAAATTCTCTTGCCTCAGATAACAGGATAACACACTGACAACATAAACCGCCTAACAATAGCAATATTCTTTGTCGGTCGGAGGGGAGGGAAGTTTCAGACTGCAGAGAGGTGGAGGCTGGGCCTGCAGACACAGTAGACATCTCTCATATTCAACTAAAGTTGGATTGCTTTATTCCTGTTTCAATCCAACTCTTGGAAAATTTCACTGTTTCATGTGAGATTGTGATTTCTAAGAATCTCCCAACCATAGCCTCTAATTCTAAATGTTATACAAAATGTAATATGCTGTAAGTATGTAATAAGTATACGCATTCTTATTTTACTGTTATGTTTACTTTTTCAGGAATAGTATATTTTCTGGAATGGGGTTAACGACTCCAGTCCTTGAAGCAGTGAGTGATGGTTGTCTTCTAAGGTTAGTAGGTTTCTATCATCTATGTAACTATATATAACTAAAATATGGAAATAAAGTATAAAAAGCTTTTAATGGTTTTATTTTTAATCTTTTATGATCTCTACAAAATAAAATTGGATTGCACTCCGATTTCCCTTCGTTTGAACCACCATTAATCAGGCTCTTCCGATTTAGTCCGGCATCTCTCGACCACATTCCAGCTAGATTAGATCTTGGTAATTACCAGTCTACACCAAGTCTCCGACCAGGGTACACGACAACAGTCCAACTGTTCACTAATTCTGGTACAGTTGACCAGGTCCAGGACTCAGAAATGTGATATATCTTTACGAGGTATAATGTCTCCCTGCTGTACATCACTTTATTAAATTGCCACCAATTGTTACGTGTCATTGGTTTTATATACTTACTTGAACCTTGGTATCACCATTCCTTAACATCAATCGCCCCCTTTTTGGATGATTTATTTGAATACCTTCAACCGCTTCTTAAAACATTATCACCCGCTTCTTAAAACATTATCGTTCGCATAAATCAAACAAAATCCATAAAAGTTCGTAAGCTTAACTCATTTTCAATCTTCGCTCAGACCTCGTGGTGCAGTTAAAATGATGAAGTATCTAGGACCAAGCCTTGCCAGCTAATTTTAACGAAGTGTGCGTTAATTAGTCGTCATGGCTACCGAGGTATCATTTTCTGCCGGACCTTTAATCTCTTCCCCGTTGTCCAATCGAGATCTTCAAATCATGCTGCGGCGCCACTTGTTTACGCATTGCTAACCTCAATCCGTAGTTTATCTTGTCTTACAGTTACACTGATACGTACAGTAAGGAGTTTGACTTGTTGAGTATATAATATAAAATTTGTATATAAAGTGTGCATAAATCTTTGATCTTTTAAAAAGAAATATAGCGCTCAATCAGAACAAGTGTTTATTGAATGCCACTTGACATATACGTCGATCTAAAGATCCAGCAAGCACTTGCATTTTGCTCTTTTAAACTGCGACTCCGTAGCTACATCAGGCACAATGCAATAGCTGGTTCCTAACCTCAAAGTCTAAAACCCGGGCCGGACCGGTAAGAAGCACTGTTGAGCGTTAGTTCCGATGTTGGCTCTCGATAGCAAGCTGCCTGACCGCAACCATGAACTTGTGGAACTGGTCATCTGTGAAGCACTGTCCGAATGTTCGCAAGTATAATCACGTGATCTAGGGAATCCGGTTTGGCAACTTTCTGATCGCTGTATTGCTTTTAATAAGTTGTGGGTCATCAATGTTACAACTCTGACTCAGTCAAAGTTACTTTGCGTACTTTGCGTATTTTTATGTATTGAAGATGACGGGGGCTGCATTGGCAATCTCTGCAAAACAGTAGTTTCTGCAGGTCTTTGTCAGTTTGCGCCAGTATTCGAGTTTGTTATGCAAAATTAGGAGCTATTCAGTTGTTGTGCACTGTTCGCTCTATATCTACTTTTCGAATTTCTTTGATTTGAGCATGCATAATAATTCATAGAAACTGTAATAAGTTTAATTTCGTTGAGTATGTTTGAGTGGGTTTATTCATTTCAGACACGGCCATGCTCTTAACAACAATTCCGTTGGCATGACACCACCTTTCTTCTTTACTTAACAAAACTTTAAAGTCCTCACAATCGTTAATGAATCTATAATGCATACTGGACCGGGTCACCCACTCAACAAAAAAAAACAACCTCCAACAGCCGGTTCCATTAGCTGCAAACCATGTTCAAAGTAAGGAGCAGCCGCCCTATCGATGTTTTGTTTTCTAAGGACAGCGCCAAGGTGGACAAGTTCCCAGGCTTACACGGATACCCGTCCCACTTTGGGATAAATCTACAACTGTCTGACGAGCAGATAACTTCCATTGTTCATCGTGTTAATTTCCTCCTTCCCGCCCTTCCTACAGAGTTTCAGGCCCCTGTCTGGAATCTGCTAGGTAAACTTTCCTGTTACTGTCCACACAAGTCATAACCACTTCTTTTTATTTATTCCACACTATCATCCTGACCTCCTCTGTTCGCCCGCTCTACTTGCTGCCCGATATAGGACACAAAGTTAGACAAGTGTAAAACAATGATATTGGCCTAAAATCCTCCCCTTTCCAGGTTACATAGCCCACCTAAAAGGATCTGATGCGGAATCAGCCGAGTACTACAAGAAAGTCCTCAGACTGGATCCCTTCAACATTGTAGCTACTTCAGACCTAGCTCACAAAGCGAAACATGCTGTGAGTTTAGCATTAGGAGGCCACCGTGCGACTTTTTCGCTGATTTTGGGACAAAATTTATCGTTCTTCCGAATTTTGCCGGGAAATGTCAATAGCAAAGAGAAAGTGGCCATGATCTATGAAGCATTGAAAATTCTAGCTTTTTAAACCGTTTTAAAGGCAAAACAAGAAAGTTGTGTTAAATGTAGTCATGCACTGCGTACAAGTAATTCATACTTCAGGGAAGGAAAGAAGAGAAACACGACTTGGAGAATCGTATAAAAGTGTGGTTAAATAAGCACCACATTGTCAGCAGAAAGTACATCGCATTGGCACACCTGGACATTGCCTTTTTCTATTTCTACTCTGGTGAGTAACTATCAAATTAACTATAACCCGTGACCTCTTCTATACTTTTGAAACAATTTAGATGTTATTAATCAGAATACAACTTGGCTATTGCGAACGCCTGTTACAATTTTATTGAGTTTTAAATCATTGATGGTCCTATTATTTGATCCTAATATTTGATCTAATATTTGGTCCTAATATTTGATCTGTAACAAAGCCGCACTCTCTGAAACAGACGCTCCTTCCTTCTCAGGACTACGGCAAGCGACAATGTATCATCTTACAACAGCCTTGTCAATCTACCCAGGCTGTGTATTGTCTCGATTTTACTACAGTCTGTTTTCCTATCTTTCTGACAGGTGATTTTACTACAGTCTGTTTTCCTATCTTTCTGACAGGCAATTTTACTACAGTCTCTTTTCCTATCTTTCTGACAGGTGCGATGGCTTCTTAATTATTCTTAACAACCTGGCAAACCAGAAAAATTGATCGAGGTTAAACGAAGTACTGCAATCATATCATAACTGATGATTAATTCAAACAAACTCATATCTAATGATTTTACACATACATGATAATTTCCATACCTTTAAAACCTAAACTTTTCTAACACAACCCTTTTCCTCAGGATAGCCTACCACTTTCCTAAAGATGTGCACTTCCACAGTTCCTCCCTTACCTTTGTATCAGCATCCAAACCTAGTATTCCCGTTGTCGAGTTTCTGATCTGGATTATCGAGACAAAGTCGGCTTTTCTACCTCGAGAAAAGACAGCCGTATTGGAGGATAAGCTACAGAGTTTCGACAAAGGCTCAACTTGTCCACTCATAAGTCTCCTCATAGCGCAGGAGTTGTATGGTCTACAGTTCTACCACGCGGCCACGGAGATAGCTAAACGGTATCCTATCTTCCACATTTCTCTATGTTATATTTGTCGTATTTTTATATGTCATTGAATGAACAATGACCACACGAACGTAGAAAATTATGAAGTGAGTGACCCTATGAATTAACCAGTCTAACTAAATATTCCTTCAGGAGTCTAAGAAAGCAGGCATCAGCTGGAGCACATCACCTGATAGCGCTTTGTCAGAAGAAGATATATGAGAGGGAAGTAGAGCAAAGCCAGCTGGATAATCAGATAGTATCCACTACTGGGGACGACACTCAAGTTTCTCCTAATACTCCCCAGGTACTGAGTTTGGAGACATTTTAACTTAGTGTTCAACCTACACGGTAGAGTTTGTCTGTAAGTTTTGGGAAATAGTTTTATTTTATAGTAATGGTTCAGGATAAAATGATGTTAGACCATGCAAGCAGCTGGCTTATTATAAAAATAACAACTCCACCTAGGCTAGAAAAAGTTAGAGCTCTATGACATTTTCCTTTAGGAGGTAAGCTCAACCCTCTCTTCCTGTAGGTAGTTATAGAAGAGACGAGACACGACTCCAAACACCCTAGTTCTGCTCTAGTGCTCCCTGTGAGAAGTATCGACCAAGTCAGCTGCTATTCAGGTAGTTAGAGAATTAGTCTTCTTTACTGGACTACCTTTAATCATACTTTTTAATCGCTTATGCATAATGCATATTCTTGATTGTAAAGCTTAATTATAAATATTTTGTATCTATGTCATCATGATAAAGCAATTTCTATTCTTATGTAGCCTAAATATTTCTAAATTTAATTAATGTAAGCGTTATTAAACTCACATTAAAAGAGTTGGATCATTTCCTGAAACAGCCGAAGTACGATGTAATGTAATAATACTATTCAGAGTTAATTAGTCCAAATCTAAGAAAAAACAGCTCTCTAAAACAATCTCCTTCAGAATTGAAATGAGATATATGAAATCCAAATTTGATAGGAAAATAGACAGAAAATCGAGTTGCTTGAGCACAATAGCAAAAATAATGGATATTGCTGTCTTTATAAAAATATAAGTATGGTGAGAAAATATTTTCTCAGGACGCACCCTATCACCTGCGTGTGTCTAAAGAGTTAACAGGAGAAGTGCCGGTGAAGTAGGCACCCCTCAGACAACACTACAACAGCCGTGACAGCGGCGCTTGACCTTATTACACTTTACCGGCCACTAACACACGCATTGCACTGCAAATGCTCATAAAAATTATATTCATAACTGCGTCCACCACACCACTTTAGGAGAGCTAAATTGCCTTTGTCTCGCTGCGAATGACGTGATAAAGTTTCCTTGAGACAGGCTCTTGTCTGACCTTCTCTTTCTCCACAAAACCAATACTCCTTTATCAACAACAATAGTTGGTCCTCTAATGACGCAGGAATTACCCTCTAGGCTATGGTTGTTAGGTTACTCCGTAATTTTATGTGATATGATCGGAGGAACAATGTGAATAATATTAATTTCACAAAGTAACGGAAACCTACAGAAATGTTTATATCCAATGAGATAGAGTATTTTTTTGACCAACAGTTACTGCTTTGAAGATTAGGACTGTTGTTTCCGGCGAATCTGGCTATTTCATAACAGAAATTGTTGGAATGTTTCTCACGGCGAATTAACGGCGAATGCACTTTTCAAATATGACTTAACTAAAATAAATAAGGTGGCTCTGCGGATATTATTGACATCACAGTATCTTTATTACTGATGACTCGTGTATCTAAGTAAAAATTCCAAAATCAAATGCAGCATGAGGACAACCAAAGAAAAGTCATAGATTGGGTAGCTCGAAAACTTATTGGTCTAACTCTCACAAACTTAAAGATTCTAAAAATAAATTTATAGATGAGAATATAAAGATCGAGTCCGCACAAGTATAAATCAAAAGGCAGACAGATAACAAAAACGAACGAAAGGGTTGAAACAACTGGCAATGGTAAAATCAAATAAGAATCAACAAATAAATGTGACAATTATTTCTGACCTCAATGATAGTAAATTTTTACAGGTAGATCGAAACTGTCTGCCATGAGACGAGGCTCTCCAAAAGAATCAGAAGCGTTCACGGACTCTGGCTCAGAGTTGAACGAGGAAGACCAAACCATCGACCCTAAAATAATAGAAATGTTTGAGCATGTCAGGTAAATCGGCAAATCCCGTTGTTTGGATCTAATTTGCGTGTATCTGGGATTATCTTAAATACTTGCGTCGTTCATCTTTGAAATTATTCCTATTCCAAGTTCGCCACCAGTCACTTCCAGACTCTGTCGCGCTCTAAAGGTTTAGAATTTCCGCTTCAGTAACATCATCTCATATAATGTTACACCGAAGCGTAGCTTGATTTTAGTTACGGGCAGGAATCACGGTGCGTAATTTGACGTACGAACTCGTGCTACTGTCAATGTTCAAATAAGTGGCTACCAAGTTTGACAGGTTTTTTTGACAGTACATCTAACATTCTACACTTGTAATGGATGTGAAGATGTCATAATTATAATATTAATCCAAATTTGTTCCCTTTAGTCCTTTGCACATAAAAGTGTAGATAATGACGAAAAAGGTGTTGTCAGTGCCAATGTCATTCCTTATTATAACGTCATCAGACGCTCATAATCATTCAAATTATTTGAACTGTAAATTTTCAAATTTAAGTCAAGACAGACCTTAGACCATGACAATTGCTGATTCATCAGCTTGAGGACAAGTGCTATCATCCATGTGTCTACTGTCTGCCTGCTGTCTGGCTAAGTTCCACGTTGATGAGGTAGTGGTTAACCTTCATCGCATTTAGATTTGTACACCATCCACTAGAAGTAGAACTGATGATAAACTAACCCAAAACAACAAAACGTGCCCTGTAAGATGTCTGCCATCTAGTTGAAGGAATTACTCTAGTAGTATTAATTATTACTCTGCTTAGTACAATAGGCAATTTCTCAGCTTATGATTTCCTTATTCTGCAGAGGAATACAGAATAGGACAATTCATGTCATTTAGTAGGTTTCAACTTCCAATCACCCATACGATATTGAAATAGGCTTTGAAGAACACAACTTAATGATTAAAACGCTCGCTCATAATACTTTACAGTTGGAGTTGCTAAAGTTTACTCCAAGAATTTTGCTTTCGGCTTTTATCGTCATCGATGATTGAACTGGACCACTATCAAATAATTTGTCTTGTTTAACAAATATTCAAATAACGATAACTAAAGCTTCTCACGCCCCAGGTGCGCCTGTATACTGGACCCATACGACGTGTCTCAGCTGATGTTGCTGACAGAGGTGCTGGTTCTGTGTCACAAGATCGACCTGGCTATAGTGTACCTCCACGAGGCACTCAGGAGGTGTGCCGGTAAGTTATACTTCTAGTTCTACCTTTACATTTCTTTTATACTTCTAGTTCTACTTTTACATTTCTTTTATACTTCTAGTTCTACTTTTACATTTCTTTTATACTTCTAGTTCTACTTTTACATTTCTTTTATAATTTATACTTCTAGTTCTACTTTTACATTTCTTTTATACTTCTAGTTCTACTTTTACATTTCTTTTATACTTCTAGTTCTACTTTTACATTTCTTTTACTTTTATACTTCTAGCTCTACTTCTACATCTTTCTAGTTCTAGTTTCTAGTTTTATATATTTCTAGTTCTACTTTTACATCTCGATTTCAGGGATTTTATCTAGTCGTAGTCGCACTGTATTACATTTACATTTAGATTTAACAGCACATATAAAAACGATACCACACTGCATTACTGCCGAAAAGTTTCAACAACTAGTACTACTGCGATTTTTTGGTCAATTATTGTTAATGTTTAGTTAGGAGTTAAGAAATCAAAAAATATAGCTTTAACACTAACAGTTAGGGGTCATTCACATATGACATCAGCAAATTTTCGGTAATTTTTACCCCCTCCCCCTTCCGTCATCATTCGTCATCATGGCAAAACCCCCCCTAAATGTCAGAGGTAAATCACCATAATGACATCATCAATCATCAAAGTCGGAACCCTCCCCGCCCCCTACTTCATGTCAAAAAACTTGATTTTTGGTCTTTAAATTTGCGATTATTTTTAAAATTTTTTACACTAAGTCAGTGAAAACACAGTATTTCACCAGATTTCTGAATCAGAATTTTTACATGAAAATTTTCCTTCTGATTTTGTAAAATTCTGATAAAAATTTTCTTAAGAAATCAAAAATTTTCAAAAAAATTTCTATAAATCCTAAAAATTTTTGATGACATCATCAATGGCCAAACCACCCCTCGTCATCAATCTTCATCATTTGGAAACCCCCTCCCCCTCTTGGTGATGACGTCGTATGTGAACGACCCCTTATTAATGTTTCGGATAAATATTAAAAGAACTGAAATGTAAGTAGTACTATGAAATGGAAGTAATACTACCGATCTAACACTAACAGTTGACGTTCCAGCCTCTGCAGGGGGAGAGAAAGTGATGACCTACTTCAGACTCGCGGTGTGCTATGTCGACCAGAAAAACGCTGAGCAGGGAGCCCACTACTTACGTCTGTACCGCGATAGCGGGGGCGAGACTGCCGAGACGTACGTTAACTTGGTAGTCAAGCTGGCTGACACCCTCATGAAGATGAAACTACCGCTCCAGGCCAGGGAGTGGATACAGGTGATGGAGCAAAACCAGCATCCCAGTTGTGAGCATTTCTTCCAACGATTGAAGAGACTAGTCGCTAAAGATAAGAATTTGTTGGATGCGTTTAATCTAGATAATAGAACAAATAGGAATAGGAAAGGGATGGGTTCCTTACGGAGAAAGCAGCTTGGATCGACTGCATCATGATACCTTGGCAAAGAACCTTTAGAGTTTTTAGATACTTATAATGTTCTTTCGAAAATTTGGGAAAGAATAATTTCATCACATCTGAAATGACTTAGGAGCGAGCCTCAATATTTGTGACGGTTATACGTGGATTGAATTCAACTAAAAGTAAACTGCTTAAAATATGTGCAATAAATAATAGCGCGGCGACCTGCAAACTGAATACATGTTTTTTGCTCTTACGTATTACAACTAGTGTTATTGTGTGAGAAGGTGGCCTTTGTTCCACGTTTATGAGACAGCATTGGTAACAACTAACAACTGATAACTAATGAAGCTTGATTGATGTAGCATTGTTACCCATCAGCCATTGTATTATTTTCGTGAGGCGTTAAATCAGTATCGTATAAATATCAAATTATGTAGGATTAACCCGAAAGGTTTAATTTCCCCTAACATTTATGAAACTCTACTGAGACAGCTAAAAGTAATTTTCGATTATCGTCAACTTAACCAAGTAATTGTTTGAAACGCTAATCAAAAGTGATCAATAAAAGGGTCAACAGTTTTCAGCCCTTCTTTTGTTTTTCCATCCCGGTTTTTTGCACCGAAGTATTCTTGGAAGTATATTGAACTTTTTTCCGTATCCTTTTAGTAATACTATTGGTATTGGTAGCAAATGGAGCGCAGTTTTGTTCAAACTTTTTAAGCCAATTTGAAGTTCTTAATGAAAATCAGATTCTATTTATTGTTGTTTACACTAACATTGGCATACATTTAGGGATTTTATAATTGATACACTCGAATAATAACGTGAAATAAAATTATCACTGATAAAATTACCACTTATATATCAACGATAGTTATACGAAGGTGGAATCATAAGAGAAAACCTGACACAAATATCATTCAAGAAGATTTATTTAAAGTACACATTTAAGTTTAACTAAGAAACTGGTAAAAGATGCTAAGTAATATTACAGTTAAAAGCGATCACAATTCTATCGCAAGTACTAATAGCTTAATGATCTCCAAATTCCAATAGTGAACCTTTCAATATTCATGCAAAATAATCTTCATAATGAAAGTTGACGGATTGTTCAAGTTAGATAAAACACATAATGCCAAGTAATTAACAATTGAATTTAACTGAATCTGCAAATACACTAAACCTTACTGTTCTAGCCTCAAACTCCAGAAAAGCCACAGAGTTCGAATGACAGTACCAAATTGAAAATGTCAGAGTCAGCTAAACCCCAATTGCAGGACAATGGTGGAATACGGGTAGTTTCTGTTGATTTGATTGACACAGGCATTGGACATCTTTATGTAGAATAGAGAAACAAATATGGCTTCCATTATTCGTTGCTAATTAATCAGCCTATCGTTTTGATACCATAGGCATGGCATATACTATTCCCCCATATATAGTCATCCCAGGTACAAGTAATAAATTCGCATATTGAACTGTCATGCACTCAGCGGCAGATATAACACGAAAAACACTCTGAGGCCAACAAAACATTATCGATTAATACCAAATATACAAAAACTGGACATGCTTTAAAAAATTTTATCAAAAATCAATTTAAACATCTCTACGACGCTATTCATAAAACGTCCATACAAAATCCAATAAATCAAGTCAGTTGTAAGGAAATCCCACGAATCGTAAGCACAAGCATTGGTCGCCTTTATAGCTTGATGGTTGTTTTATGTTGCTAGGGTATTTTCAAAATAAATAGGCTGATGATTCAATTTCAACAAAATCCAATTTGAAATTGCGTTCTCGTAATCATACAACCAAGGCACTAGTGGCTATTAAAAACTTTTTCCGGTCATTAAATATAACGTCTTCAAATCGTACTCGAAAATCCCAACAAACTACCATGATGAGGCTTCATGAAGCTTAGAAAACCTCTTAAAACAAAATACACTCAACAAGTCTGCTGTCAAGCAGTGTAGATAGAGTTCACATCGACAACCTCGTTGTTGTCGAGCACCGCACCGTCCCGCACCATCGTGCAGACTATGTTGGCGATGTTCCGACTGTCCGATATTCCACTGTGGGGAGTCCTGAGTAATTTATCTTTGTCAGTACGGAACACGGCCGGATTTATGTTTATTCAATGAAATTGGTAGGACGTTCTTATGTCATGTGTACATTACCGAGAGTCGTGGAAATATCAAGTCCAGGCTGTTTAGGGACGTGCCCCCCTCCCCTCTTTACTAACCCGTCAAACTCTTGACCAAGATTCTTGAGCATCCCCTCTATGTTTACTCTCTTCACGCCGTAATAGTTACAAAATCTTCGTCTTAGGTTACAGAACTTCACACACATAGAGGGAAATTCCATGTTGTTGTAACGGCATTCCTTTGCTAAAAACTTTTTGAAGTCCCAGGGCCTAAAAAGCAGTCAAAGGTCAATAAATCTGATATGATGCTTTCTGCAACGCCTGTAATTTACAACGTGTAATTGTATCAAATAAATTGAATATTGAAATTTCATCCCAACACACCCGTCTGTCACAAAACATAGACTCTTGATAACTTCGTTTTCGTTATTTGTATCTGTCTGCGATGGAGTACGCTTGTCTTCAATCCACTTTTCTAGATCTTTCCACACTTCTACGAACGATCTGCTCTGGTTTATCACAGTCTGAGGAAATGAAACAATGTAATGCTTCACACTACAATCAATAACGAAGCGGAGAAAGCAATGTATTTCGTAGTCAAAGCTAATAACTTCTTCGTACCTGATTTATTCCCGTGAGCTTTTTGCAAAACGGTGACAATACTGGACACATCTTTGGCTTTACGTACTCGTGAAATATGTCTATCTACAGAATAATAACGTTAGTATGAGTTAGTAACTGATTTCATGGCGAATATAGGCTTCATGCAATTCTGTATAGATAAATTTATGCAGACTATGTTTGACTTGAGACTGCAGGGTAGAACTAAGATAAAACAAGAATGTGTGGTTTAATAAGAGTAATCAGCAATATCTTGACAATATGTCATCATTGTTGCCAGACGTTGTCCAAACCTTATTCTAGTTCAACTAAAAACATTATTCGACCGATGATAATCGCGTCAACAGAACCGAATATTCTCAAACATATTCTAGACATCAAAAGTGAGACTAGCAACTTCAAGTAAAATTTGACGGTGAATTCTGTGTGACAGCCCCGAAGTACAAGTAATGATTACAATTGCACAGCAAAAAGATTTTGATAGCCCTGTGTATTTTCTGGCTGGAGGCACGCTTTGCATTTTGCGACTGATTCAATGGAAGAATCGACGAAATTGGTTACAAATTGCGCAGCAGTGGCCAGTGTATGGAGCCAGTAGCGCAGCCTAGTAGGGCGATAATCGCCAGATTAGGCGAATCACGCAAAAGACCTGAATAGCTTAACAATCCTTAAGATATAGAAAATGTTAAGCCGGGAAAGCGGGCCAACTGATCCTCACTCAATATCCATTCGTCATTGTCTTATGCCTACGTGCACCAAAAGGTCCACCTTTAACTATAGAGTCCTAGAAACTTATCGCTAATATTGGCGTGATTAACGCTGCACAATTAAATTTTGCGGATAAACCAGTGGCAGGACTTTGCCAGGACTGTTTGCAGATAAACCAATATTATATTTTCAACCGTGCGCGCAGCGCGTAAATTAATTTTCCATGAAGCGCCTTAAAACAATTCCTTATGTAATCGCGCGTGACGCATAATCGATTTTGTAGAGTCCCTTCAGTGATTCCCGTCGTCCTGCCCCAGAAAATTCAACCCCACAGATTTTACCCCAGCGACCGTAACCCTAACGAAATTGTCTGTTGTGGAGCAGAACGTCACTGAGACAAAATCTCTGAGGCACGAGGTTCTGGGGCACGATTTTCTGACTTCTGGGGCAGGACGTCTGCGTTATGCCCTAGAGATTTTGCCCCAGTGCCGTCCTTCTCCATATCAGACAACTTCGTTAGGGTTAGGATATGAGTAAGGGTCGACAGGACAAAATCTGTGGAGCAAACTGTTCTGGGGCACGATGTTCTGGGGCAGGTGGACGGAAATCGATTGACTTGTGTTAGCAAGTGTGAGATAGTAGAATGTGAGCATGGTGCATTCAATTTGCAATAGCATACGTGTAATTTGCAAAACAGGCTGTTTCTAATGTTGATTTGTCCCCATTTCTGAGGTGGAATGTTTGTCCACAGAAAGTGGTACGTGTGTCCACAAAGACGTATGATGTTTGTCCTGAAACTCGTTTCTGGAATATGGACACTGTGCACTGAGCGCACGTTTCCAGGGTGACTGAAGTCCTCGTGAGTTCTGTTTTAAACAATTTAGTTCGTGGTGATCTGCACGTCTTGCAACATTGATTAATAAACAATTAACAAACACCAACAATACACAATACTCATGGCAAGCAACACTTACTATTTCTGCAGTAGCTGTAGACACCAAAACCACCGGAACTTCAATAATCTCATGCATGAAATCGGTTTCGGGCAAGCTGAAAATAAGATTGTCAATAGTTACGAAAAAAAGATGTTTACGTTTTGAAACTATAACGAGTGACGTGATTCAAGCATCCATCCAGCATTTGTCAATTACTTTTCATCGCAAGTCGCCTCAAAGTCAATGATAGCGTAGTGTGAGTGTGGGTTCTTCCTGTGCCATATCGCTATTTGAGGGTGTGTAGAGGACTGTACACGTCTGTAATGCTCCTTCAGTCGTTTCTGTAGTACCAACACTGTCCCACTGAAGTAAGAATAAATCTGTTAGAACTTTGTAGTCAGTGCTGCATTCCAAACTTTCGACTATTATACAACTCATGTTAGAGCCAACTTTCAATTTGGATTATGATTCAAAATATTACGATCTGGGATTGAAAACGGCAATGATATAAAGACAGTGGCACGAATTGGTCGGGGAATTCAAGCATCGAAAATTTTGGCGGTGCCAACTATTCTTCAAATAGTACGATTCAAAATTGTTCATACAAATTGCTATAGCAACAATAGCCGGAAAGATAAAACCCAGGCCAAGCCAATGGCACATACGAACTTGAATTCTTTCCTATGGGTGAAATAAGCTTATAAAACCCCTGCATGATACGGAATAATGCTCGTCGTCAATTTGGCATTTTGACGTGCACTTGAACTCACTCTAAATAGATATCCCGGGATCAAATCTATTCCGTGGAGATCACGGTGGTGCCTTGTCACAGTTCTGTGCATGATGACATGCAGTTCCTTAATGCCTTGATTTATTTCCTATTGTATTTGATGACAAGATAATTTCTATTCTTTTCTCTGTGACATACCCCAAGTCTGCAATGCACGAATCTGTTTATTTTTCCCGTCCCAAGAAGTCATGATGAGAGTTAATGATCAAATGGCAAGTTTGTTGTGATACGTTTTGTGTACGTGCACAAAAAGTACAAAGCAAGGGTTGGCGATCGACAGAAAAAAACGATAAACATTTAATTTTACCATCGCTTATAAGTTAATTTCTAAAGGATGGAAGAAATATGTAAACGACTCATACTCTCATAATAGATGTATAACCTTTCTTTAAACTGATGAAGCAATTTGCAGAATTAAATTATCAGAAATCATCTATTATATCTGTTATAAGAATTAGCTTAGGGACATCCCAGACATTAACCTGGCAGCCACTCAATCTTAAAACTACAAATTAAAACAAAGATAAGGCTAAGATACCCAGATAGATAATAAAACAGTAAGATATGTATAAAGAATTAACCAAATAAGGGTAAAGTATGTACCGAGTGTCTAGCCCGAAACTGGAGAGTTCCTCTTTAAGTTGGCGGGTTGAAATACTGTGAATACGTCCGTACTCCTTCGTAAGTCGAGATATCAGCTTACTGTCTTCATCACTCATCAGGGCTACATGGGCGGGACACTGTCAATGTCTTGAGCGTATCATATGTTTGAAATTTTGTGCAGTGAATAATTAATTTGAAATGAATTCGAAGTATCGAGACTTAAGGAATATATTCATCTGTCTCGACGATCAATAAATAGTGGATCGATATTTTGCTGAAATCACGTAAATTTAGGTTCAGGTCTAATATGCTAGGTCAGAATTTAACAAGCAAGTAAATCAAATGTTTGATTATGATGCATCAATATTTAATACTGTAGTAATTTAATCAATTTAAACTGTTTAATTATTAAACATCCCGAAACTCATGTACCCGTTCTTCTAGACTTTAACTTTAATCCTTACATAAACCTCAGCCCTCCAAAAACGCTCTAAGCTATGAGGCAAGTCCAAAGAGGGTGAGAGTACATGATTCTTCACGTGATAATTACATTTATACGCTAGCCACTGTTACAGTGCGATAATTCCAATTAATGATATTTATTCGCTTGCTGATAAATTGAATAAATTAATACAAAATCCTCTTAAAATTTAAATGATGTGATGAAGAATTATAAAACTTAAAAAGCTTTGAAATTAGAAGACAAAATTTTTTAAAACAATTAAGAAAGGAATTCTTAAGACGATATATTTTTTTCAAAATATACCTAAAGCAAATACAGACTATGATGAGTTAAAAATAATAAGTTAAGTGCAAACTCGAAAACTATAAAACAGGTAAATAGTTAATACCAAATCAATCTAAGTATGAACAATCAATTAAAATCATTTATAAAATCAACAAAATTCTGCTCTAAAAGTGGGTCACTACCTCCAGTTCCTCTAAATGAACGTACAGATTTTATCGAGAGGTTTGCGGTGCAAATCTGGGACTGTGGCGGAGTTGGCGGGGTAACCTACCGGCAGTAGGAACGCTAACTTCTCGTGTTCTGGTCTGCCTAGTAACCTGGAGGAGGGGTGTTGTAGATCTACATAGTAACCTTGTATATCATGGGAAACGTTTTTAACAACTTAAATTTGTACAATTTGCCTCCCACAAGAAGTTAACACCGGCAGGCGGCATTGAAGACTGAGAGTGAAAACTGAGATTCAAGAAAGGGGAGTAAATATCATCACGGCGAATTTATTTCAAATAGTCTGCTTGTGTAGAGTTACGACTAAGAAGGAGTAATACAGCAAACGAACAATAAAATAACCGTCCTGACTGGCCACGTCCGTTAGTAAACAGTCGGTAAGTAGTCAAATAAGTCACAATGTGGATAATGAAGGCGAGGAAGGGAGTGATTACACACAAATCTCAACTAATGACAAGGCAACAAGGGCGTGGTACCTCCGTATTGCAGGTCCACAGTTCATGGGAGTACTGGTCACTGTAACTAGTCCTACATTGTTGAGGGCACACAGCAGGATGCCAACTGAGATGGAAACTGACGCCTGCGGTGGAGTTGAGATCATTGTTTTCTGACAAATTGGAATGAAGTGAATCGTAACAAACTGACGATCTATAATCATGTCAAACTGACAATCTATAACAAAACCGACAAACTCTCTGAATGTGACACACGGTACTAGTACAGGGTACTTGACAGAACTTTGTCACAAATACAGCACCAATACTCAATATACCTAAAGCTTCTTGGCAATATGCCTCAGTTCGCAACATCATTTACGCGATAATTCATTTCAATGACAGCTACTTTACTTTGAGTCAAGATTTAGACATTGCGCTGCGTGCGGTACTTAAATGAGCGCAACTATCTGAGATTTAAGGAGTAAATATTTAGTAATCACATTTAGAGAACAATACTGAACGCAATATATGTGAAATTTATCAGAACATAATTATCAATTATGTAACTTATGTAACTTCTGCACAGACATGATGGTTAAATACTATAAAATTCAATTGAATACTAAAGTAAAAACCTCGTAATACCAGTTGTTGTGTTTTACACCGTTTTTGTAATGGAAGGGAGACTTGAATACCAGTATTATACAGTCTGCGTCTGAGATGTACTCCTTCACAAACGTCGTCTTTATCTTTGCTAGATCTTGTAACCAGTTCTTGCCCATTCTACGTTCGTAATTCACCTGAAAAGTACCTGGTAACTTAACGCTGTCCGGCATATTTACCGAACTTTGATATGATTAAGAAAGCATATGGAATAATGAGAATGGAGATGAAACGGGGTAAACGTGACTGTAAGATCCGATCAAGTTTCTCTTATTTTCTAGTATTTCTGTGGCATAAAAATCATGTTAAAACATAATGTTAAAACATAATTCCATCTAATACCTGTTCCATTCAACACCACCAACTCGTAGATTCTTTAGGAAAAAGTTGTGGTAGACAATCTTTCAATCACTATATTTGGATGAAGTCAAAATTTCAGTGATAATGATTTAGCAATAAAACATACTTTATGATATTGATTTCTAAAGAGAGAATTCTGAGAAATCTTTGTTATAAATAGGATTCTGTATGTAAGCTTCTTTTTTGTAACACATAAGACACTGTTCTGCAATATTTCAACAGGTATGTATAACTGCAACTGTCATATTCTGAGTGGAAGTTCATAGTAAAGTGACAGGCGACAAACATAATCCCTAAACAACTTTAACATACAAATTATGAATTAATAGACTAAAACAACACAGTGTCTTATTCCTTACAAAATGGATGCTTGTATAGCTTACATTCCTTTTCATAACAAAGATATAGATTTCCGATCCCAAACTCCCATCACGAACCTTTTCCTCATCCTCTACAATTTCCCTGATAGCCAGTCTGTCTTCTTTGTTATACACCACTACGAACTGCCACGGTTCTAGAATTATAAGTTATTTTAGGAGCAGCGAGGGTCAGGTTATGGCTAATTGAAACTACTGACTGGTTTGTAATGAAAAGTGAAAACCTGATTAATCATCGTCGAGAAATTCAAAAGTTAAAATCATCTTAGTTCGAGCAGCTTTAAGGCGCAATATCAATAAGTATTGCGCCCGCTTAGTTTGGTCTCAGGCGGACGCTAGATTACCATCTCTTCAATTCTACAGCAACTACTGTGTACATATAAGATCAACCATGTGCTATAGTAGATACTGAGATTATATCCGACTTGTCGCGGCTATACCCGATTATTGCAGCTGAAAGAACGCCAGACCGTGTAAATACTGTAATCTCGTCAATATCAGGCGCAAAAACCGTTTGAGAAATTCCGAAATCCGAATTATAAGCCGCTATCGTGATAAATCGAAAGTAAAGTAATTTCACCGTAGCGAATTTATAAATTAAATGTCAGCTTAATAAAGATTAGAGGACCTGTTTACAACTAGGAATAAGATAAAATTATCAACGGTACAATTGAAGAAGTTGTAGTTTTACAATGCTAACGAAATTTCAAAAATTAGTAATAACTCATTAAATAAGGTCCAAAATATAAGCGTTGATGTCTTGCCATAATGATTAGCTCGGTAATACGACGAAAGGCCATTTACTTACTTCCACGTAACACGAACCAAAGGCAAAGGATTGATATAATCGTGCAGACAAAATGGCGCGGCAAATAACTTTGCATAGGAGGAAACCCTAAAAGCTCGTTCTCGTGGTTACTAACGTATTGCGGAGTGTTATACATAAAGGCCTTTGATACACCGAACACCATAAAATTTACCTACCTACCCATCCCATCCCAAAATCCGACCACTTTAAACCATCTACTTTACTTCTTTGCCTTCGGCCAAAAAGAACAGATGGAAAAAATAAAGGTCAAGGTTATTAATGAGTGATTATTATGCAATATTGAGCTGTTAATGCGCAAGCTGTTTTCTTGCTTGATCTTACCGAGCTACAAGATGTCTTATTACTTGTAAATTTCTTTGAGAATGTTATTTATGGCACCCCATAAATACGCTTAATCAGCTATTGAGAAGCAAAGAAAACCTTTCAGATAATATGGGCAGGGCCTATCGTGATTCGTGCATCGTGGTGTCAAAAGCTCAGTTCTTTCTAAATTACATTTCGATTATAGACATTTAGTTGCTGTCTTGTTAAACAAGTTGATTGTAGTCAAGGTAAGAGAGATTATAATGCTACTCTTTACACAAATCTGTATTCTGTACCAGTTGCAGATTAATCAATCCCAATACCATGAGTATAGGGTAAAAGCCTATCTGATATATTAAATCTTGAAACCCGTGTAGTGTAACAGTCAATAGGCCAAACTCCATGGTAACGAGCACATGGTTAGGTAACAAGCTGCTAATTAGACGAGTTCTCTATTTGATTGATTAACGGTAACAGGGTTCAGATATCAAACCGGTCTATTGTGAACCTCTACAAAGCCCCTATTATAACACTCTGATTGAATTGATTCCAAAGACTCTATTATTTGATTAACGAGTTTCAGATATAGCTACCTGCAACTCTCTCAACGTCAGTTCTTGATAGCTCGATTTATTTCTCCATCAAAGTTCAATATGCTACTTTCAACGGTTTTCTTGCCAGTCCTCCTTTGTTTGGGTGCTGGTGTTGCTGTAGAAGACACTCCTCTGAGTTCCAGAGAGGTGGCCAGGGAGTTTCGGGAGACTTTGAAAAAGTTCAAATCTTCATCCAATAAGGTAAGATATTTATTTTCAGATATTTTGGCTTTGATTTTTACTTATATCTAGGCAGATATTCTGTCGATTTTAAAGAAAGGTCCTTAATTATCATCTCAACCTTGGACTAACAAAATTGATTGAGTAGTAAGTAGTAAGATGGTTAACCTAACTGCCTTAATCTCAGGTAGTAACGGGCGGATCAATCCTTCCTGGAAACACAGACGTGACAGACAGAACTACGCGACGTAATATTTACAGAAACTTCAAGAAGTACGCACAAATAGTGAACCAGATCAACCATGACGACACAATCCCCTTCAACGCCGAGCTAAACAAGTTCAGTATCGAGCCAGCCAGTAGCATACAGACCCACTTCGGACTTAACATGAGTAACTCTGAGGAAGAAGCCGAGCTAGACTCGCTAATAACAGAGCTAGAGGAGGGGGATGTAAAGAAGAGGGAGACTGAGGAGATACCGGACAGGGTGGATTGGAGCAACACACTCTCGGAACCAGAACACCAGAACAAATGTGGCAGTTGCTGGAGTTTCAGTACCATCACCTCGTTTGAGTCGGCCTACTTCCGCACCACCGGCCTGAGGAAGAAGTTCAGCTACCAGGAGCTAGTGGATTGTGTGTACGAGGAGAAGTGGTACGGTAACGGGTGTACGGGCGCGCCCATCACAACCGGACTTCTCTTTGTGCTGCGTAACAAACACCTCGCTGCACGGCAGGACTACAGCTATGTCGCTAAAGACGAGGTCTGCAAGCAGACTGACAAGGAGAATGCTCTGACTAACGTGGCGCTAAAACGGCTCTTCCGCGTACCTAAAACAGATGACGCGCTGATGAGAGCGGTGACGGTGGGTGTGATCAGTGTTGGTGTGAAAGCCGGCAGATCTCTCCTCGCTTACAAGTCAGGAATCTACTACGACCCGTATCTCTGTTCTCACCACTCCTACCCTAACCACGCTGTAAACCTGGTAGGGTACGGAGAGAAGGAGGGACAGAAATACTGGCTGGTTAGGAACAGTTGGGGGGTGGAGTGGGGCGAGGGTGGGTACTACCGCATGACACGTGACCATCCCAACCACTGCAAGATCGCAGAGACCGCCGTCAGGCTGGACTTGAGATGTATCAACGCGGAGGAGTGTGAGAAACAGAAGGAGGCTAACGGGGAGATGTAGAGGAGGAGAATCGAATTTAGTGAACGGTGTCTAGAGGGACAGATTGAATAATTTTAGACATATACTTTTCTTTGTAATCAGTCTTTCGCTTGACTATAGGATCGATTTTAAAGTACTTTCAATTCTCTGTCTTATTACAGTCATTATTACAGGCTACATGTAGTGGATATAGTTATATAATTTACAGTGGGCTAAACCGCATTTGTAAAATGTTAAACAATGATTATGTCATGTAACTATTCCAAAGATGATAATACCTTCCTATTCCAAAAATGATAATACCTTCCTAAACAGAGTCGATATCCTGTAAATTACACAAACAGAGTATTACCTACATTGAGCTAAAACTCCCACGAAATGTCTCAGTAAAACGGTTACCTGTATGAGCGCCACTGGGCGAGGTCCCTGCCGCCAAGATACACTGTTCCAATACGTCACGAGGTACCGGATCAGGGGAGAAAAACCGGCAGGATCTACGTTTGTTCACAAGTTCGTAGAAATCACGTGCTCGCTTCTTCATCTCTTCCGGCTCGAATCGGGGCAGCGAGAATGGAATGTGTACATTTTTCTCTGACTCAGTCTGAAGATTTGTGAGTTTTAAAAAGGTCGTCTAAAATTAAAACTCTGACAGCTATTAGAGAACCAAAAAAGTTCAATTTAAGGGCCGGTCGCACAAGTACGTAAATAAGAAACTCACAACACATTCATATTAGTAATATTTATTTAATAGTGAGAACTAACATCGGTCAAATATTTGTCATAGAAGTAATTCCCCTGACTATCCTCCACTACACTTTTACCGGAGTCTTCATACAGGGGGCTGTCTGCCTCATCCGCAGTTTCCTTAACCTAGACAAACATTTAGTTAAACTCAGCTCATAAATCAGACGATCCTGTTTAACATTTGTTGACACATCTCCGCCAACATAGAGATATAGCGAAATTGATCTCTTGTTCGATACAAATATTAAGCTAAACGAGTCCTTCATACGATAAAAAGGACGAAAACTAAATTTTTGACAACTTCCTGCATAGTTTGCTTACACCTCAATACCTGTCGAGTGTCCTGTCCGGCCGCCGAGCGATTGTAGAGGAACTCAAACACACATTTCACTAAATAAGCTGCACTAAACAGTAACACGTACTTGATGTAAACTTTGTATTCTCTGAACAGTGTTTCTACAGTCCCTCCCATCCTGCTACCAGATAGATTTACTTTGTTAATTGGATGGGTAGTTTCAGTTTGGTTACTGTAAACCAACACAAGTGTCTCATTATGACATATTTGCGAGGTTTACATTAAATTTTTTTAAATTATAAATATCATATGAATATAGCTGATACACTGAGAATTTGAAATGTTATATGCATGCCATAGATGATACCTGGATTACCAGAGAATGTCCATGATTAAAAGAGAATTTTTCATGTTACAAACTATAAAAAACATTTTCAAATTACCTACTAAAAAACATTGCAACATTGTAACCCTGAATAAAGTAGGTACGTTCGGACTTATTTCAACATTGCAACAAGATGGTATAAATGTAAGCTAAGACAGCCAATAATATTAAAGCATTAGATCTGAATTAGATAGGTTAACAACTGTCATGGTCATCCCAGTATTTCAACCAAGTAGGTACTAGGTGAAAGGAAAAATCAAACCGGTCAAAATATCTTTAACGATTTGTCTGGCGTGTAACAGGTTATGTTTGTAATCACGTGCAAACCTACTTTATGCACATAATTTCCAAAATATGCACATTGCACATAACGATACAAATCCGTAACAAAACATCTGAGTTCCATTAACGGCAATGAGTGGTGGTTCACCAAAGTGAGGTCAATGTATAGGGTAAGAGTTAAATGCCAGCTCGCGAGAATGTGCGGGTCAGGAGGCGTCTTGTGAAGTCTGATCTTTAGCGGAACATTTCTTGATCACTTTGGCGTAGCCCCGCAGTTTCCGCTTCTTAGTTGCCTCTTCGTATCTGATCACGTAAATAGTCTTTACTAAGTGTATATGTAACTAAGACGGGCACTAGCAGTCTCAACACAAAATATTAACAAGCAGCTAACTTCCATATTTGTTAGGTAAATCAGGTATTATATTAAGAGTAGACAGACGAGTGTAACATATTTATTCATATATGATGTATATTTATGTATGTATTCATCGTAAGGTGAGAAAAGTAACATTACAAAAGTGATATTGGACGAGCAACCAAATGTGCCCAAAGAAACGTAACAAAAACGTACCGTTTAGCGGCACTATTAGCCAGTAGTCGAGATATTGCATTTCTCTCTGAATCTGTAATCTGATATAGGGTCACGTGACCAGGCAAGTCTGCTGTTTTGTAACTATCCGGGTTTGTTGTGAATCTGGGGGAAGCATAACAGCGATATAAAGAGACGCAAGACGAAACTTCGAGGGAAGATATGCAGGCTTTATCGTTTCTTTTTGTTAAAATAACTCCCGTTAACGCGCGTGTTTAAAACTAATACTTGTAGTGTCGAATTTCGGACAAGGTCCTTTATAGCAAGGTGTTTGGGATTTGATAAACACTGCGCACGAACAGACAACTACTCGAAATTACGATATGTCAGGTCTGACAAGCAGATGAGATGCTCTATAACTCTACAAGACTGAGTTCCAGCATTTACAATGATACATGGAATTTACACGACACAAAATCTAAACGAAATAAATTTACAAGATGTAAAAAAGATGTTGATACAAGATTTCAACAAGATATGGGTACCTGATGTAAACTGAGTTGCTGTGTCTGATAACGGACACGACCGACTCAGTGAAGAGACCTCTAATGACGTCATCACTCTCATTCTCAACTCCTTGTAGTCTGATCGTCTGTTTGTCTGATAGTCGGCTCTAAAATAGTGGGAGTCTATAGGATAAGCTTAACGTTGATGTGAATTGTAAACCTTCTTTAGACACAAAGTAAGGGAGACGGTTCACGGTAGATATAAAATAATGAATATAACATAGCACTCTGTTGGTTGTAGGTAAGTTTTAGATCATCGCTTTTAAACTATGTCACGTTGTCTAACTATATGGCGTTCGGCAGAAACTTTTAATTTAAACTTTTCTTATATCTTACCTTCATTCCAAGATCATGTTTGATCTCGGCAATCTGTTGCTTTTGTAGGTTCTTGTACATAACTTTCAGTTCCATCCATTTCAACTTGGGAAAAACTCGAATGTCTTGTAACTCGGATTTTTTCTTGAGTTTCTGATTCTTTTTCTTTCTTCTCTTAGCCTTTACAATTTTTAACTGTTTCTTTAGTTCAGCATCTGATGTCTCCTGTTTTTGGTTGTCACTTTCGGAGCCCACTGATGCAGAGGAAACATTCAATACTCGTCTCACCTAATCAAGACACAGTCAGTTGGCCGAAAAGGTAAGTGTCAATTTGAAATAACCAAAACATTGTGCTAGTTGCGATTTATGAAAGATTGCAAGATAACTAACTTAAACTAACTTTGTTACTATTGACTGGGGACACTGTTTCCAGGCTCGTCCTTTTTCGCTTTCTAGCTGAGTTAGTGAGGGGCTGACCAGTGTTTTGACTGGAGTTAACTAGAAGTAGGGGGTCCCTGTAAAACTTTTGTAAATCTCTCAACAGAGGAGACAAAACGTTCGCTTAATCATAAAACTTTTGTAAAACACTCAACAGAGGGGAAAACGTTAGCTTAATCATAAAACTTTTGTAAATCTCTCAACAGAGGAGACAAAACGTTAGCTTAATGATGAAACTTTTGTAAAACACTCAACAGAGAGGAAAACGTAAGCTTAATGACGAAACTTTGGTAAAACATTCAAAAGAGGATACAAAACGTAAGCTCAATAATTTAAACTACTTAGCGCTGAACAGCAGTTAAAACCTACCTTTTCTTATTGTTGACACAGTCTGGGGTCTTCAGCTCAGATAGACAGATTGAGGAGCGTCTTCTGCGACGCTTTTTCTTCTGCTGATCGTCTTTACCGTCTTTAGAAAGTTCTGTTTCGGAGTGGACATCTGAGATTTAGAAGTGAAAACGTTACAGTTCTGGCTCGAAGTGGACATATGAGATTTATTATTAATAAAGTTACGGTATGGCCAGTGATAATTTCTTGATATTTAATCTTTTCTCAAAACTATCAAAGTTCTCAATCTGGACCAAGATATTGCGTTGCAAAAGCAACTCGTAAAAAAGAAAATTGTTTTAGCGCACGAACATGTGAATCAAAGCAGTGCAAACTTACACAAACACACACACACACACACAGCAAAGTTAAGTGCTAACCTGGGGTACTAGCACTGCTTACATCTGGAGTTCCTGTACTAGGAGTAACCGGTTCTGACTTGAGAATACTTAAACTTGTAGGTGGATTCATAGACTCGCTAGAACCCGACTTTTGACAGGGGAACTCAAACGAAGTCAATTCTAGTTTTTCTGGTTTACATTCTAGTTTCTGCTCTCTTTTAACAGTTTTGTTTCCTTCGTCTTCCCATCCCAACCCCTATGTTAGTATCAACTGTTATGTTATAAAGGTACATATTCCGATGATTGTATGTAATTGCCATAGCACTTGTTGCATTTCGTGGCCATCATAGACTATAATATTGATGGATGACAATAATTATTTCTGTTTAACGCTACAGCAGTTAAGAAAGCCGCATACCTAAATAGAACAATTTAGTACCTCTAATGCTTTCTCTGCTTCTTCAACCTTTTCAAACTCGATGAACCCAAATCCTTTGAATTCCTTATTGTTCTTGAATCGCGGTAAAGATATGTGGGTGATAGTACCATATTTACTAAGAGCTTGCTCTAATCTCTTGTGATCCATCTTTTGAGGTAGATTTTCCTAAATGAGAAAAAGTTGAACCAGAGAGAAGCTGACGGAAACGAGTCTGTCTCACGTCATGTCACATCACGGAGACAAGTCTCTGTCAAGTTTCATTAATTATAGCGCTGGCGAGTTGAACTGGGGAAAAACTCCCACACCGCTTGCCAGGGCCCAACAAAGCACCCCTTTGTCAAGGACAAGGGGGGTGACGCAAGCCCATTAAGAGAGGAGAGGGCTGAAGGCCCCCAAAGACTTGGCTAATCAAGCCCTTCCCTCGGAAAAGTTTCTCTCACATCACGTCACAGGGACAAGTATCTGTCACGTTTCATTAATTAAACATTGATTGATTAAGTCAATTGATTCAGTCATCAACAAAAAAAATTCCGCAGTTTGTTTATTTTGCTCACTATGTAAATAGTTCTGTCGTCCCCAGAATAGTTATAATTTATAGGTGTGGTACGTCTTACACAAGTCTCATCAGCATTAAGTTCCAAATCAGGTATAAATTTAATGCTTTTGATGAGAAGAGATCTTGGACAGTTCATATCCGCAATCCGACCAAAATGTTCAATGGTGTCTAAGAGAACAACTGAAATAGAAGGTCTTGGTTACAATTTTTATACGGGAACAGATGAAACTATAACAAAAGATCGTGAAAAACCAACAAAATCAGAAAATCTTTAAGCACTTACATCCTTGTGAGTCTTTTTCAATGAGCTCTCGCAAGAATCTGTCCTTTACCAAGTTAGAATCACTAAAGTAGAAACCCAGCTGAAAAAATGATCCTTCTGATATATTGACTGGGCATTCATGAGTAATGGAAATAAAAAGCAAAATGATTCTAAATATCAGCCTTTTTATTACCCCACAGCCTTATCTTTTCTGGTAATATTATAAATTACCAAAAACCAATAAATTGGTTGCTCCCTTTGACCGGGGAGAGTCTCTTGGCTGTTCTCTCTAAAAATAAAATGATATTCCGTTTTAGCCCGGGGTAACAATTAACCTTCACTCCGTCAACTCGGTCGCTTGCTTTTTGAGTTTTTATGGCTACGCCTACGTTGTACGTGGATTTTTACCTTACCACATCGCGCTCCTAAATTCTTAAAGAATTACTATCCTCACAACTTCATTTGTCAT
>JH153425.1:3829-14575 GCA_000226015.1 Mnemiopsis leidyi
AGGCAGGAGCAGACAGGACTGAGTACTGCAAGAGAACTGCTGAGTACTGCTGAGCTTTAGAAGGATTGTTCTCGTGCGAACTCAAAAATAGTTGCGGGAAGAATGAATATAAGCCGAATAAATATACTTATTGATACGTGGCGACTACTGAATAACATGGCAATAAGTTGTATCTAAAGTAGACAAGAAGATATACCTGGAAGTCGAGAAGTCCAGCTGTTACTCTTTCCCCGATGGTGTACATCACAACCACAAAGATCTGGAAATTCCCAAACACTCCTATCTTCTCGTAAAGTTGTTCCACATCATACATTAGTGTCATGATTACTAGGAGCTTTCTTGGTGGGGTTGTCTGGTTACTAGGAGCTTTCTTGTCGGGGTTGTCCTGGTTACTAGGAGCTTTCTTGTCGGGGTTGTCCTGGTTACTAGGAGCTTTCTTGTCGGGGTTGTCCTGGTTACCAGGAGCTTTCTTGTCGGGGTTGTCCTGGTTACTAGCACTGTCTAAGACAAAACACAAGAGATGGCTGAGAGGAGTTTAAATGGATTTCTCTCTTTATCTATGTCGAGCAGATCTTCTCTTCGTCATTCGCTTTTACTTCGTCTGTTGGCCAATGAGAACTTCATTAGAATGTCACGAATATTATCAAATTTTTTGGGAAAATCGATTTTGCGTCATCGAAAGAAATTGATATAGCTCTCAATTTGTCAGAGGGTTAAGTGATTTATTCAATCTAGTATACGGATTGACTTTGAAGCGGATCTTAAGAATATATGAGAGCCTCGAATAGATTAACCCTTTGAAAAGATTAGCTCATTACTTTTAATTACTTTTAATTACTTTTAATTACTTTTAATTACTTTTAATTACTGTATGAGAGCAGGTGTTCGTCATGCTAACCTGATACGACTAACAAAACTTGAAGATAACAAAGTCGCTGACTAATAGCTAAGCAGTGTCTACCACCAACCCGATACACCCCTCCTTGATAAATATCATTTCATTTCTGTAAATTTTCCTCAAAAACGAACAAACTTAAATGTTGACGTGGTTGACGTTCTGAGTGTCGGGTGTAACTGGGACAAACTTTAATGGCGGTCTCGAAATTAGAGAGATTAATTAAAAGGTTGCCATCTTGAAAAGTTTCTTGAGATACTAAGGAAATATAGCTTTTGTTGTGCCTCCGAACCTTTGAAGGTTGGAAATATTTTCTCTGGACAATAAAGAATGGTTTAAAAATTAAAAAATCTGATTTTAAAGCGAAGTTGGCACTTATTTGTCTGGACCTAAGACGAGGAGAACTATGACACATACGGAAGAATTTACAACAAATGTGCTGAAAATTAGAATTTATTTCAAATCTCGAAACAACAGTTTGTAGAAGGAGGATCAAAATTGCAACATTTATGTTTAATGCTGTTATTTTGACAAGTGTTACCGTTTAAGAAATTGTTAATTTTGTTATGCGGAACAGCGGCATCGCTTCGAAGCTCTAAAAGTTTGTGCATTTTTGCAGCCAAGAAAATCAGGATGTAGTCCTGAGGAAAGAGGTTGTAGAAAACACATTAACGGATACTGGATAGTGACAAGAATATATTCGGCCAATCATTAGATCTTATATACTCGTTAGCTGACTTGTCACGTGTTTATCGGTCACGTGAAACCCACGTGCAGGTAACGCGCCTTCGCCTGCACGTGCTTCGCTTGCTCGCTCTTGAATCTTAATTGATTGGCAGTCACCTGACCAGATTGATTTCTGGTTATCAGGCACAAGACGGGCGCTCACTAACCCACCCATCACGTGAAGCTGATGTTAATCACTGGCGGTAAACTGTCACCATGGTTACACTAGTACGTACTGGTATACTTTCACTGTCACCATGATTACTGGTAACACTTTAACTGTCACCATGGTTACACTAGTACGTACTGGTATACTTTCACTGTCACCATGATTACTGGTAACACTTTAACTGTCACCATGATTACTGGTAACACTTTAACTGTCACCATGGTTACTGGTAACACTTGTGCGTACTTGTGTACTTTTCACTGTCACCATGGTAACTTGTAACACTTGTACGTACTGGTGTACTTTTCACTGTCACCATGGTTACTGGTAACACTTGTACGTACCGTGTACTTTTCACTGTTACCATGGTTAATGGTAACACTTGTGCGTACTTGTGTACTTTTCACTGTTACCATGGTTACTGGTAACACTTGTACGTGTACTTGTGTACTTTTCACTGTCACCATGGTAACTTGTAACACTTGTTCGTACTGGTGTACTTTTCACTGTTACCATGGTTACTGGTAACACTTGTACGTACTGGTGTACTTTTCACTGTCACTATGGTTACTGGTAACACTTGTACCTATACTGGTGTACTTTTCACTGTTACCATGGTTACTGGTAACACTTGTACCTATACTGGTCTACTTTTCACTGTTACCATGGTTACTGGTAACACTTGTAAGTACTGGTGTACTTTTCACTGTTACCATGGTTACTGGTAACACTTGTACCTATACTGGTGTACTTTTCACTGTTACCATGGTTACTGGTAACACTTGTACCTATACTGGTGTACTTTTCACTGTTACCATGGTTACTGGTAACACTTGTACGTACTGGTGTACTGGTGTACTTTTCACTGTCACCATGGTTACTGGTAACACTAGTACGTACTGGTGTACTTTTCACTGTTACCATGGTTACTGGTAACACTTGTACGTGTACGTGTGTACTTTCACTGTCACTATGGTTACTGGTAACACTTGTACCTATACTGGTGTACTTTCACTGTTACCATGGTTACTGGTAACACTTGTACGTGTACTGGTGTACTTTTCACTGTTACCATGGTAACTTGTAACACTTGTTCGTACTGGTGTACTTTTCACTGTCACCATGGTTACTGGTAACACTTGTACGTACCGTGTACTTTTCACTGTTACCATGGTTACTGGTAACACTTGTGCGTATACTGGTGTACTTTTCACTGTTACCATGGTTACTGGTAACACTTGTACCTATACTGGTGTACTTTTCTCTGTTACCATGGTTACTGGTAACACTTGTGCGTACTGGTGTACTTTTCACTGTTACCATGGTTACTGGTAACACTTGTACGTATACTGGTGTACTTTTCACTGTTACCATGGTTACTGGTAACACTTGTACGTACTAGTGTACTTTTCACTGTTACCATGGTTACTAGTAACAGTTGTACGTACTGGTGTACTTTTCACTGTCAACATGGTTACTGGTAACACTTGTACGTGTACTGGTGTACTTTTCACTGTTACCATGGTAACTAGTAACACTTGTACAATGTACGTATACTGGTGTACTTTTCTCTGTTACCATGGTTACTGGTAACACTTGTACGTGTACTGGTGTACGTTCACTGTCACCATGGTTACTGGTAACACTTGTACGTGTACTGGTGTACGTTCACTGTTACCATGGTAACTGGTGACGCTTACTCCCACCATGATGACATGGATACACCCCCAGGTCGCTAATTTCAGACAGGATGGGCCGGACAATGACAAACAGGGAAGCTCTAATGTTGTCATTATTTATGTTAATGCTAATGGTAGAGATTAAAAGATTTGCGTTAGTCTCCGCAACGTTACCGATAGAATACGATCAGATCAAAACTTTGTACGGGCGGGTGGTTGTGTATATGCGTGCGTGCGTGCGTGTGTTGATTTGCCACACTTGACATGGACGCCAATCATCGCAAATAATTGTTCAGTTTAGGAAATTTGTACAAATTAACCCAAAGTCAATGTAGAAGCTAGAAAGTGCTCCAAATTCTGCCCCTATGAGTTTACAGAGCTAACCCTCCCCAGCATACAATACTGCTGATTGAACCAGCTCATTGAAATTTTACAACAAAGTTTACTCCGCAGGATTAATTGAAAATTCTTGTGTCGCACACAGCCAACATCTAAACTTCTGGTTATCTTCAATCAGTCTCACCCAGTTCTATAAGGCGGCCAGCAATCTCGGCTGCAAAAACTATCATTATCACTATATGGGCTGTAATGAGCCCAGTCAGTTGAAAAAAGGGGAAGGAGTTACCAAATCATTTTCCACCCTTGCACTTTCCTTCAATTTTCTTCCCGCCCTGATTCCTTTGGTCTTTGAATCGTAAAACTCAAGTGACCGACCCTCCTCAAAAGCCGCCTTTTCCCATGTCCATTGAAATTAACAAAAGGTGTCTTGTATATTTACATGGTATTTCTAAGCTTCTAGTTAGTACCAGCATCACGTATCTTTATCATTTCCTCCTGGCCCACCACCCGGCACTCACTTATCTCTCTTCTCCTAAACTTCCTCTAGCCTCCCTCCTCAACCCTTGTCGATCTTCCTTCTACCATCCTCTTTCTCTTCTTCTGTTCTCTCTCTCTCCCCCTCCTCATCTGTTGTCGATCTTCCTTCTACCATCCTCCTCTCTCTTCTCCTGCTCTCCCTCTCCTTCCTCCTCATCTCTTGTCGATCTTCCTTCTACCATCCTCCTCTCTCTTCTCCTGCTCTCCTTCTCCTCCATCCTCATCTCTTGTTGATCTTCCTTCTACCATCCTCCTCTCTCTTCTCCTGTTCTCCGTATCCTCCCTCCTCATCTCTTGTCGATCTTCCTTCTACCATCCTCCTCCCTCTTCTCCTGCTCTCCTTCTCCTCCCTCCTCATCTCTTGTCGATTTTCCCTCTACCGTCCTCCTCTCTCTTCTCCTGCTCTCCTTCTCCTCCCTCCTCATCTCTTGTCGATCTCCCTTCTACCATCCTCCTGCCTCTTCTATCAAAAATGAAAATAACAAATCGATTTAATGCAAACGACAATGTGCATTGCAATGATCTCAATATTACCGGGCGTTGCGCGGCTCTCTGTACGTTTCCCAGGCAAAATATTCCTCACCCGCTCCTCGTGGAATATGAACGTTTTCACGCCCAACAAAGTTTTCCATTACGTGATTTAATTTGAGAACATTTCTTTGTTAGTGTTACTATATTTTTGAGATTTTCGTCTGCATGAGAAACCTGACCGTCCGCTCTTAACGCATTAAGCCTTGAGTGACCGACCCCGCCCCAGCTACAACATCGTTTATATCTTTATCACCCCAGCCCCAGTTCCAACATCTAGCCTTTATCTTTATCACCCTATCCCCTATATCCTAGCCTATGCCTTATGCCCTAGCCACTCTGCTCCAGTCTATGCAACGACATAATAAATTGATACAGAAGTGTGAATAAAAAGAAATGAAAATAACGTAATCGAAAGGAAGTGCGGCACATAGACAAACTAGAGCTGTTGATGCCCACTACTCCACTATATACTGAACATTGAGACCTCTCTTCGTTGCAGCATTTTTAGGAGCCCTTTTTGTGGGCGGTTTCTCATTAATCCGCCCTTGTGGGTCTGCCCTACTGCTGTAGCAGAATAAATTATAGAAAAGGTGCCTTTTTGTCCCCTCTCAGCTGTCCAATAACCATTATCAATATCTTGTTCGGCATTTTAATATGTCTTGACATTGTGATTTTTGAACTGGAAATATCTTGTCTTGTACATGGGCGCTGTTATAAGAATAGCAGCTTTTATTTAGTCGCAAATCTCATTCTTCATAACTATTTATTAGGTATCGGTCGGCTGTGACTGCACGAGTTGTCACTAAAACTATCATGATATGGACACGATAATGCACTGAAATGTCATCCTTACTCTCATCGTATAGACTAGCGGTAAAAATAAAAGATTACAGAGGAAATTTGAAAGAAATTTGAAGGAAATTTGAAAGAAATTCGGTAAAACATCGAAAATATGCAACGTGTTGACCAAACCTGCAGTCTCTTTATAGCTGATGCTGCTTCTGACTGTGATAATGATTGCTGGAATACCTGGGGCATGTTCTAATATCCGATTGCATTTTGATAATGATATGCAGCGATGGCAATTTCATTTCGACTCGCGAATTTTTAATTTTGGTAAGCCTATCATCAATCATGACGTGTTTTCTAGTGAAGTGTTGTTCTCTATGCAGGCAGCAGAGAATTAGCTACCTGAACATGCTACCTGTGTTTACACGTGCTACCTGTGTGTACACGTGCTACCTGTGTGTTCACGTGCTACAGCTGTGTGTACACATGCTACCTGTGTGTACACATGTTACCTGAATAAACACATGCTACCTTTGTGTACACGTGCTACTTGTGTGTACACGTGCTACCTGTGTGTACACGTGCTACCTGTGTGTACACGTGCTACCTTTAAGTGAACACATTCTACCTGTGTGTACACGTGCTACCTGTGTGTACACGTGCTACCTGTGTGTACACGTGCTACCTGTGTGTACACGTGCTACCTGTGTGTACACGTGCTACCTGTGTGTACACGTGCTACCTGTGTGTACACGTGCTACCTGTGTGTACACATGCTACCTCTGTGTTTACACATGATGCTACCTGCATGTGCATACACGTGCATACACTACACATGCTACTTTAGGTAACGTCCAGCTAACCTTCACATAAACATCCCAATTTGATAGAAATTATTTATTACCCCTCTTCAAAACAGGAATTTTTTAAAAACCTAAGTCTGTTTATTCCAATTAACAACAAAGAAAACATCGCTTTCTTTTATCGCATATAATCGAAGAAAAGTTTATTAAATAAATCAATGTCTCAATCTCATTTAGTGCTCTTTTATCTACTACTGCGGTAGATTGACGAAAGGAATTTTAAGGTAGAAATTAAAATAGAAAATAGAAGAATATAAATTTCAAATAAATTCTTCTACAAAACAGTTTCAATTATATCTTGACACAAATACAAAAGTAGAACTACAAAGATCTCCATCGTCGCGCTGCGGCGGAGGACACTATAATACGCATATTCGCATTACCATGGTTACTGTGGCGGAGTCACATGTTGGCACATTTAAGAAGAAGATAATAGAGAATGTAACAACTAAGAGTTGCGATGAAATTCGGTACTTAGTTGTAGCCAGTTTAAATTAAATCTTTTACAGTGAAAAAACTTGATTATCAATAATAATAAGAGTTAAGAAACTGCACGCTTTTTGCAAATTTTCGTCA
The DNA here is from genome assembly GCA_000226015.1 of Mnemiopsis leidyi. Lineage (NCBI taxonomy): Eukaryota > Metazoa > Ctenophora > Tentaculata > Lobata > Bolinopsidae > Mnemiopsis > Mnemiopsis leidyi. Next base: position 10,934 of record JH153425.1, read on the forward strand.
ATTTCTATCTGCAATTTTGAAAATTTTAATCTCTAATTCAAAGGATTGATTGTACTTGAACTTTTATTTCTAAACTGTTAGTGTGGCGGGGGAACGAAAATGCAATAAAGTTATTGCTTTTTACAATACACGAAGACTCCGTCGTATTTCCGCCGTAGCGTCAACCCTTCTTTTAACAGCACCGCCCTAGCGTCCAACGCACTAGCGCCCACCGCCCTAGCGTCCGGTCTCCGTCACACAGAAGTAGAACTATCACACTGTCTAGCTAACATAGAGAAGTAGAACTATCAAGAAGAGAGCCCAGGCAGCTCGTCCCGCTCTGTTGCAGAGATCCTCATCGTCACACTGTCTGGCCGAGATGCAGGTGTGTCCGGCAGTCACGTACTTGTCACACAGGTCATTGTCACGTGCACCGCACTTTCGCACCGTCACGTACCGGTCTATGTGCTGTATTGTTGTGTTCGTCCTGCGGAGTAGAGACAGCATGATTCCTGGTTCCTTGGTTCCAAGGTAGCACTGCTAGATAGCACTACAAGAAAGCATAAACTCAATAGAGTGCATTCTACGAAATCTTGTTGTGAATAGGACTATAATGTACGTAAGCATCTTTTTAGTAACAAATTAGACACTGTTCTGCAATATTTCAATAGGTATAACACCTGTCATCTTCGGGCTCATATAATTCGTATGATATTAATTAATTAATTAATTAATTAAAGTATTAATACTGGTATATATATTTGTATTTATCAATTATATTAGCACTAATATTAGTATCAATATTAGTATTAACATTAGTATTAATATAGTAGTATTAATATTGGTATTAATAGTACATAGTATTAATTTTAGTATTAACAATAGTATTAATATTGGTATTAACTATTAATAGTAGTATTAATATTGGTATTAACAATAGTATTAATATTGGTATTGATAGTAGTATTAATATTGGTATTGATAGTAGTATTAATTTTAGTATTGATATAGTACTATTAATAGTAGTATTAATATTGGTATTAATAGTAATAATAATTAATTATATTAGCACTAATATTAGTATCAATATTAGTATTAACATTAGTAGTAATATAGTAATATTAATAGTAGTATTACTAGTAGTATTAAAAGTACTAAAATAATTAAATACTAATTTCAACAACAACTCACGCTATTTTCACCTCCACACACACGTCCTTCTCCGCAGAACATTCTGTTATTGTTGTCCTCCTACATTTGGGCAGGTCAAAATCACCTGGGTTTTTATTAATAATTAAATCGAGCAGCAGATACTGTCAATATAATATCTGCATCAAATCCGACCACATGCTTAGATTTTCGCTCTGACAGTTAGAAATAAAGAAAAAATCTGACCGAAAGATCGCGAATATTTGACGCACTCCAGACAACAGTGTTTAGTGGAGGATCCACACCACCCATCTGGACTGCAGCATTCATTTCCTGAGGGGGTTTTGTTTACAGATTTGTATCTCGGGGATCGTTTGCGCGGTAATGACGGATCCGTTCGGATCAGCCATAGTCCGGTAGGGCCAGGGCGGACCTTTCGACCGACGCCTAGGTCGAAAAAGTTCACCGGATTAGTCCCTATTTGCTGAGGAATTTAAGACAATCTTTAGTAGACACTCCTTGCAACCATCTACACGGCAAAACGCAAGTTGTGGTATTGAATACTCCAGGTGCAGTTAAAGGAGCAAACGCTTAGTTGTTTTTTAGTTCAGAGAAAACAGAATATACTTTACCTAAGTCTGGGTTACACTCGGCTATTATATTGGTGTTGTTTAGATAAAAACCGGGACCACATCTACCGTCCGTTCTCCACATTTTTTTATCTGAAAAGTTTTCTTTGGTCAAAACTTTTGTAGAAACCCTCTCTGACTCTCTCCGTAAGAGTAAGGTTAAAAGTAGAGTGAAGGCTTTGAAATTCTTTTAAGTTTTGGAATTAGATAGAAAAGTGAAGTGAATTACCCACGGGTAAGTACTTCATTAGTTACCATGGTCACTACATGGTTACTACATAGTTTCTACATAGTTACTACATGGTTACTACACGGTTACTACATGGTTACCACATGGTTACTACATGGTTACTACATGGTTACTACATGGTTACTACATGGTTACTACATGGTTACTACATGGTTACTACATGGTTACTACATGGTTACTACATGGTTACTACATGGTTACTACTACATGGTTACTACATGGTTACTACATGGTTACTACATGGTTACTACATGGTTACTACATGGTTACTACATGGTTACTACATGGTTACTACATGGTTACTACATGGTTACTACATAGTTACTACATAGTTACTACATGGGTTGTTAGTTACTACCTACCTAAGACTCTTTCCTCGTTGTCAAGCACATCCGAACAATGAAGGCATTTGATAGCAGAAACTGAGTAGAGCAACCCTGAAACCGCAAACAACAAGAAAGTTCTACACCAGGTTTTAAGGATCATATTCCCACGGAAAGTAGCTACAAAAACTGGAGGCCAGGAGAATGAGGCAATGAGCGGGGACTTAGCAAAACACGGTCTAATAATTCCAACATGTCACATTCGAGCAAGCACGTTATATTCTCAGTAAGCCCTTTTAAAATCGGTTATATGAGCACGGGAGTATGGAGCAGAGTATCGCTACATACTGATATGCAGAGTAAAACATTCAAATCGGGATCTTTTAACTTTGTTATCCACTTTTTCGTCCTCGCAACTTTAAAGGTTCTTGTGATGCCAATCGCTGCATTTAATTCCTAAATAGCACATCCGAATCTGCTAACTAAACTAAACTAATGTCGATTTTGTATCTTGTTAAAGCTGGGTCTTGTTCATTCCACTCATCTATTGAATATCTTCCGATGTTAAAACGTAAATATTAAATGTATATTAAATGTATGAGCTGAAAGTCACGGTACAACTTACAATCACAGCCGGTCATTCGCAAAATCTCTCTCCAATATTTTACTATTCACTCCACCGTGTTATATCATGTTAATATTATTCTGAACAAAGGCAGAAATATAAGCAGCTCATTTTGGGACGGTACCGCGGTAGCTAGAGAGACTAGCAGGGCAGCTGACTTTATCTGTGTAGTTGTTAGAGGTGCATCCCCTAGTTGTATCAATACAGTTGTTAGGGGTGCACCCCCTAGTAGTATCAATACAGTTGTTAGGGGTGCACCCCCTAGTAGTATCAATACAGTTGTTAGGGGTGCATCCCCTAGTAGTATCAATACAGTTGTTAGGGGTGCACCCCCTAGTAGTGGCTTTATCAATGTAGTTGTTAGGGGTGCACCCCCTAGTAGTATCAATGTATTTGTTAGGGGTGCACCTCCTAGTAGTATCTATGTAGTTGTTAGGGGTGCACCCCCTAGTAGTATCAATACAGTTGTTAGGGGTGCACCCCCTAGTAGTGGCTTTATCAATGTAGTTGTTAGGCGTGCACCCCATAGTTGTATCAATGTAGTTGTTAGGGGTGCACCCCCTAGTAGTGTCAATACAGTTGTTAGGGGTGCACCCCATAGTTGTATCAACGTAGTTGTTAGGGGTGCACCTCCTAGTAGTATCTATGTAGTTGTTAGGGGTGCACCTCCTAGTAGTATCTATGTAG
>JH153425.1:20958-32395 GCA_000226015.1 Mnemiopsis leidyi
GTGAGGGTGGTGAGTGTTAGTACTGACAATGTTTACTTACAGTGGGGGTGGTGAGTGTTAGTACTGACAATGTTTACTTACAGTGAGGGTGGTGAGTGTTAGTACTGACAATGTTTACTTACAGTGAGGGTGGTGAGTGTTAGTACTGACAATGTTTACTTACAGTGGGGTGGTGAGTGTTAGTACTGACAATGTTTACTTACAGTGGGGGTGGTGAGTGTTAGTACTGACAATGTTTACTTACAGTGGGGGTGGTGAGTGCCAGTACCGTCAATGTTTATCAAGATGGAATAGGAAGATTTGACGATGGAACCTTCAAGGCTTGGGGAGATCCACTAAACTTTTCTGCTCTGGCTATTGGAGGTCCAGTTGGTAATGTAGGGTAAGTGCTTTTAGAGGTCCTGCTGGTTTTTTAATGTAATGTACTCTTGCTGTGAAAGTTTAAAAGCAGGTTGAATACACTGTAAATATTTTCAGCGGCACAGACAGGGTGACGTACAAATGGACGATAGAGGGGAGTGAGCTCGGTCTACAAAAACTAAATACAACCTGTGTTGATGAAGCGAAGAACGCCTCTTCCACCAGTAAGCCTGGCTTCTTATTGCTGTTTTAAAGAAAGTGTCTATTTACGCAATAATTTGTGTACTGCCCTATGAACAAGTTTATTCTTATCGTTCTCCTACCAGAAGTGGAGACAAACAAGACTTACACTGTAGAGGACTATGTTAACTACCCCTCCTGTCTATACTGGGTCACTGAAGACAAGTTAGCCTCTAGTTTGTTAGATATTGTTAAAAGTTTGAATGTGTGGTATTCTGATTCTTCATATTTAACTAAGTTATAGTCAATTATACAACTTGTAGTCGCATCGTGCTATACAATTATACAACATTTAGTCGTACTATACAATTATACATCTTGTAGTCGTGCTATACTGATACGATTATACAACCAGGACGCGCACTTTGTTATTGACTAACGAGACCATGGCACTCCTTGGGATAAGACAAAGTGGGCCTAACGGGAACACACTCACTCTGCTGCACTACTCATACGGTTTTGTAAGTAACTTACCACCTACCGAATACAAATAATTCGTAAGTAACTTACCAATCTTCAACATTGGCATAGTAAACTCTACCTGTTAATATAAAGTCTCTACTTAAATTCTCTACTTGCTACTTTAACTGCAGGACCAGTCGAAGTTCCTGGTGGAGATTACCTACACCGCCAAAACTGGGAGTGGGGGAAATGTGGAGGTGGCTGCTAAAACTAACCAGGGGAATTATCAGGGGATAAATGTGGTGTCCGGGAAAACTCCTGCATCCGGTAAGTGCCACATCAAACTTGAAAGTTCGAATACTGATTTATTTTAGCGCTAAATAAAGAACAAGTCCCACAACAAGACCTACACGGCCCTGCAAATACTGAGTTATTTTAGCGCTAAATATAAAGAACAAGTCCCACAACAAGACCTTCACACACAGACGGGAACACGTGCGCGTACAACGACAAGAACCTGGTGCTCCCGCAGTCCAGCAGTTTCCGCCAGAAATGGACAACTTCCCAACATCAACCTCTCGCTGACTACCCGCTCCTGGATGCTTGCCTGTACAAGAACGCGGCTCTCAGCGGCTTTAAAAACGATGTGGTGAGGAAGAGTTTTGTGTGCTTGGGTTTCGACCATTGGATAAACCAGCATTGTCTGACAAATCTCATAGTTTTTATTCGCTTGTTCTGTTAGTGTAATGTTTATCGGGGTTTATTGTTTAACCTGCACTGCTTCAGACCGAAGTTTACAACTTAGCAAAACTCGCTGAGAATAGTGTGGCGAACAAGTGTCAGTACTACCAGGTAAACTAGCCTACAAGTATCAGTGTTACCTAGTTTGTAAAGCCTATTAGGATTTTATATTTCAAGATTCACCCAATGAATAGCTTTACCTGCACCTACTAAGTAATTGCACCCCCTACAGGTACAGCGCAGGAACCAGAGAGCGGATAACTTGTGGAGCTACATCTATCAGACAGTCCTGGTGGAGACTCTCGGAGACCAAGGGGATAAGCCGAACTTCAGCACTGAACAGTTCCCAGCTCCCGCTGTTACCTGGACTGCCGGGTTAGTCGTAAGTTTGTAGACGGGCGAGAGAACAAAGTTCTATGTCACGATGTTCCAGACAACTATAACTTCACACATGTTATTGCAGGAACGTGGAAGAAAAGACGAAGAAGTTGACGTGCTCATCTTCAAACACGGCTAAAACAGGAACCCTGAATTGGGTGGAACTACAGTCAGACTGCGAGTCGTACACTCTCGCGGCCGGGACGGGGGACGCTGAGTCCTGTGGTTACTCGACCTCCCTCACATTCGACATGACGACATTGTCCAAAAACTGCACCGCTTCGTGCATGAGCAAGTCTCAGTGCTCGGAAACCGTGGTCCAGAACACCACAGTACAGCCCAGTAAGTATTTGGGAGTTGGTAAGTTGTGTAACTCAGGATGGGAGGTAGCGTACATGAACTGCGTGAATAAGTTATTATTTTGTGGTATTTAGGTATTTAATGATGAACTTCTTAAATCTCACTCATCTTCACACATCAAACATCCCTTCACACCACGCCCCTAACTCTTCTTCTAGGTTTTAGGATGGTTATGGCAATGGTTAATGGCAATGGCTCAAATACTAAAATTCTACTTATGCATTTACAAGTTTTCTTTAAACTTAACTTAGTCTTATCTCAAAAATGCTAAAAGTACTAAAAGTGGGAGTGGGAGGAGGGTTGGGTAACAGCTTCAGTTCTGAGCTCTGCCAAAGAAGCGACTTTGTGTGGTTTGGTTACTCCTGCCGAGATTAGATCTACTAGTAACTCCTGTGGACGTGTATCTTCTTCAAAGCAGTGAGTATAGATCTACTACTAGTTAATCTATCTGAGTTCTTGAAGTTGTAGAGATGCTCTGACTCTCACTAGCAGGGGCAAAAACTTGGATTATCGATATTTGATGTTAAGCGAGACATCGCGAAAATCTCCTTTTTAAGCTATAAATCGCGATTTTTGTGGTTTTTTCCGCAATTTGATTCACTTCTAACAATCGAATTCTATGATCTCTTGCGTTTTGTAGCCGACTTTATCAATCTTTATAAAAGTTAACCAATCGTTGTTAAAGTAATAATAAGTAATAATAATCGTTATAAACTCTGGTGATCCAAATCTCATTTCTAATCCTAATCAAAACAGTAATTTGCGCGACTTTTACGATTTTTGCCGTTTTTTTGGCCGTTTATTTGGGCCGCTTATTTTGGCACTTCTGCCTTTTTAGGGCGATAAGTTTTTACCCCTGGTATCAAGTAGATAGAAAGTAGCACTAGTATGTAAGTAGTACTATAGTAACAATACTACACTATGACTGTCACTATTCAGTAGATAAAACTACTTTTTATAGTAGTCAGAAAATTCCACCCGCGACATTAAACTGTAAAGCACTTCTTCAGGGATTGGACGCTCCTTGTACTGTTCCTACTTCTGTAGTTGGTAAATCGATTGTGGCGGTCAACTGAAAAGAGATGCTCCTTTAAAGTCCAGAGTTCTGAAGTTCTTTTAATTGGAATTCAATTGCAATTGTTAATGTATTTCGATATAGCGATGAATTGAAACAGTTTAATAAGCAGTGTGTTAGTTGATAACGGACAGTATAGAACAGTTGCCCTACTCTTTTATTCGCTGTTCTTTCACGCTAGAGCTTAGATAGTAATGTTAGTAATAATATCAGATTTGATTGTGATTGTACATTGTAATTTATTAGATATTTCATATTTGTGATAGAAGCAGGCAATAAAATTTGCTCATGCTTTTTTATGCTAAATTTTCTACCGCATAAAGGGTTAAGCGTCAAATATAAGCTACCTCATTATTTAACATTTGTTTGAAACGAATGATCTTATTCTTAGTAACGATTAAATACGTAATTTACCTCTTTTTGATTTAAGCGTTGAGTAATGCTAGTTTTCACTAATGGCTTCAACTCTAAAATTCAATTATCAATGTAAAGTAGTACTAGTACAGTTAAGTAAGTACTGTAATTAAGTAAGTGCGACTTTACAAAGCCGAGACAGTGTCGGTCCTTTAGCCTAGTCTACTATCAGTACGTGCTTCCTCTCTGTTTATAATACAGTTTACACGGTTTTGATATTGGATTTCTTTTCATCTCTTTGGCTTTAGGTCGAGCAATTTTCTTGAGAAGTTGTATTTAGACAATTTAATTGACTATAACTATAAGTGCAAAAATGCGTTTTAATGAATTGATAATGATTAATAATTTGATTGTTGATATAAGATTGAAATTGAATTTTAATTGCTCAAAAGCGAAGTTAAGAAGTCTTAATTGCGACTAATGATCAGTAAGCATCAGAAACACGGTCACACGTTTTTTTAAGTGTCAAAATTTCGCACTTTTTGATCGTATCGTAATGAGTCTAATGACCCTCCCTGAGCTTTATTCAAAAATGGGATGCACCGTGAGACTGATGATATTATGATCCTTTTAACTTTAAGCGGGCGATGCAATGCACTAAGCCTGAAATGCGTGAGAGCAGGTGTTGTAAACATACAGCGCGCACCCTCCCGCACATTTTATATCCGGGGAAATGAGGGTCGGACAAAGTCAAACAAAAGCACGTGTGATGGCCACGAGAGTATGTTATTAAGTTCAACCTACTCCGATCCCTGTGCTGAACCAGTTTAGCTTGACGTCGCGTGCTACATTTGTCTGAATTTGTCCAACCTTGTAGGTTGATAACCTACTGTCGCGGCCATCAGATCACGCGTTCTCACGCATTTCTGGCCTGGCGACAATGAATTTTGAAGAATTCTAGACGCGCATCGCCATTGAGTCCAACCCTCCCTCAAAATATAAACATCAATGGGCGATGCGCGTCCAAAATTTTAATTAACCAGCTCGTCTGACTTTGTCCGACCCACATGTCATTCAAAATCGAAGCGAATAGAAAAAGAATATAATGTCAAGAAAGGATAAAATGTCGGTACGCGCTGCCATAAAACCAGGCCAGTTGTACTTGTACAGCAGCGCGCACCCTCCCGTCATTTTATTCCTCTCTATACGCTTCGAATGAGGGTCGGACAAAGTCAGACAACCAGGTCAAGGTGCGAAGTTGCTAAACGTCGCACCTTTACCTGGCGACATCACAATGTGAGGGTCACAACGTGAGACAAGTGTTGTCTTACGCCACGCAGCTAGAAATAGAATAGAATTTTCCATCCACCTCTGGTGACGCGCGCAAAAGGGCTCTGGTTAAGTGGTTAGAGCAATCGCGCACGCCACCAGGGCTGGCTGGAAATTAAGCTGCGTAAGCACCTTGCTAAACATTTTAATCCCTGTGCGAGCTTAATGCAATTGAGTGAGCAATTGAGCTATGTGCGTCCGATAGGGCGCGCGCAGCGCGAGACACCGGGCTATGTTGGCATGGCTTAGCAAGGCTCTGATTAGAGCAAAACGTGATAGCCACGATTGACGATTGCCTGACTTTGTCCTACTCTCATTCGAAGCGAATAGAAAAATAAAATGTCGCGTTGAGAGGGTGTGCGCTGCCGTACAATTGTTGGTTGATAACCTACTGTCGCGGCCATCACGCGCTGTCACGCATTTCTGGCCTGGCGAATTTCGCAGAAATTCTAGACGCGCATCGCCCGTTGACCGTACAATGGCCGCAGCAATAAAGTAATTATTGCTACGCGTTGCGGCTCAATTTCAATTGTCAAATTATGAATTACGGGGCGGCAGCAGGTCAGGCAACGTCTGACAAAACAATAACAGGTTTTGTCTCTGACTACCGAGCGCTGCATGGCTCTCTCTACGTTTTCCTCCGAGCAACAAAGACTGCGGTCCCCAGGCAAGTCTCTGAGCGAGTTTTGACTTGCTCTAATTAGAGCCCTTTTGCGCGCGGCGTAAGCATTTGGTAAGGTGAACGTTTTGACCTGGGATTGTGCATGGCCAGCTTATTATCGTTTAGTTGGCCGCGCGCAAAAAAGCTCTGATTAGAGCAATAAAATACGATTTGTACAGTGTTTTTCCGATGATCGTAGTTAGTACCAAGTAATAATTGTTTGCTGTGTGTTGATGATTGAATTAAATCGTATCATTTTGCGTGCAGTTTAGACTTTTTTAGTGTGCTCCTTATTGTGATAGACATAATTATATTTTGTATTTTCATTGTTACCATGACCGCACACGTAGTGCATGTTCGAAAGCTTATAAGTAGTTACTGTAACACGAGCGTTTCATTTGGTACAATACTTCGATTCAACTATAGATATACAAATAAAGTTGTCATTTTATTCCCTTACTTTTTGGAATTAGACCAAATGTTACAAAAATTTAACAAAACGTTACAAAATTTGACCAAACGTTGTAAAATTTGACCAATCGTTATGGAATTTGACCAAACGTTATTAAATTTGACCATAATAATCATCTGGATCTGATACCGTACATTGTTTTGATTGCTTTCGTAACTTTAAATTGATTGTTTGTAATGGAACGCTTCTTAATTAGCAATGCTGATAAGGCCACCACCTTACCGCCTGCTAGTAAGAAGTCACCGTGCAAAGCAGGGAAAATCCCGCTGTTCGAGTAACGAGTTGCTGAGTTTGGAAATAAGTTGTTTTCTGCTGACGGCGGCATCTAGCTGTTTTGTCTCCGCGTAACTTTTGTGTTTCTCAACTGAGTGGTGGATCACTACTGGAAGAAAACTATTTCCAGACATCTTAAACTAATGGTGATTTCATAGTTCATTTTCTTTGTGAAACTAGTTTCGTCATCATGTTGGTTGTGCGATATTGCTTGAGTCGTTCTTAACATGACTCGAAGGAGTGTCTGAGCTTGTTGCAGCTGGTATCAAAGGATGTTAATTGGTATTCGACAACTTTTTAACCTTTTGATTTGGCTGTCGATAACATAAATCTTAGATAATGGTCTATTTATAATTACATCTCTCCAGAAGACAAAATATAGCGAATAACAGCTAAAAACGGCGAAAATTGCCAAATGTCTGCATAAGTGCCAAGTTGGCAAGCTCCTGAAAATATTTTACTGCGTCCCCTTAAGGAATGTCAACCCTGCAGACTTAAAGAGAAAGCAGTTTCTCATTTCCATGGCTAGTGTCCAGACACTGCTCAACTTAGAGGACATTACTTCAACGACTACTGCCTCTCCATAAACAACATCTTCGATTACACCCATATCACAATTTACAACCACTTCCAATTTTCCCTATAGACACCAACAACACAGGAGTTACTTGACTGTGACCCATAATATGCTCTTAGTGGTCTTCTAGATAAGGCTCACTCTCTTGTCTCTTCATTAACCTTATACTCTTCTCCCCACATCCCTCCCTCCTATAACTCCCATATTTTCCTCTCTCATATCCCCTTACCCTCCCTTACCCTAAAGAAAGGCACAACAATAGTTCCTTATATATATTAAATTATGTTCATATTCCTATGTATAATTGTGTTACGAAACTTTATTTATTCAATTCAATTCAACAACACCTTTGATTTTATCCTGTTGTGGACTTACAGTCTTATAGAACCTGCCTCTCTCAAAAAGTAATGCCTTTTAGCTTTATATAGAATTTTATTGCAGAGCAAACTGGTAGTCGCTATTGATTTATTTAGGAATTCCAGGTCTTTAGCTTGACGGCTTCATTATAAAGGATTGTTTTGTTTGAATAATTTTTCTATTCATTCATTCAAGTGAATATATGATTAATTCAAAAATGTCCAAATTGAAGTTATGCAAGCAAATAAACTTGTGCTCTCAGAGTGACATCTACTATTTTTCAATGATTCAATGAAACAAGGAGTTTCAAAAATCGATGAATAACTGGACAAAAAGCACACACAAAAAGGGGGGTTTAACTTCCAGAAGACATAGAACCTAAAAAACAAGGGCAGAAACTGTTTAATGGAAATTGAAATCACCACACGCCACTAAGAAAAAGAATTATTGCAACATAAAGTAGTAAGAATCTTTAAAAGTACGAAATATCTCTTTACAAGAGCATCCTAGGTACTTTATTGATATCAGAACTCGAAAAAAGATAAGAAAGCGCTTTCTATTCATCTTCTAACTTTTTCCATTCAATCCTATCTAAGGCCAAATATCTAAGGTCTTCAAAGTCAGTAATATTCCTAAGTGGTACGCCAAGATCTCTACGTCTCAAATCGTTTCTTAATATCTCTAATAAGTTTAAAGGAGGTCTTCCCCTTTTTCCAACCATAAAATTGTCAGCATTGATAGCAAATAACATGGAAAGATATGCAGGAGAGTCCTCTTGACCTCTTAGGATATGTTCAAGCATTCTCCAACAAAACTTTGATACTCTAACAGATAACGGTATAACATTACAACGAGCTTTCAATGTGTCATTGTTAATAAATCCTGTAGGCCACCTGATGTCAAGGATACTACGAAGGTGTTTACGATGAGCTATATCAAGTTAGTTCAAAGAAGCTTGTGGTGCAGCCCAGGAGTCGCAGTTGTATAGTAAAATTGACACTACTTGTGCTTCGTAGATTTTTATCTTCATATGAAGAGAGATCTTGCTCTTCATCACTTTTTCAAACTTGCTAAAAGCAACATTTCCAAGAAATATATGATTCTTTATGTCCTTGACAGAGCAGACAAGCGATCCTAGGATCTTATTTGAGTGCCACTCTTCATCACCCCTATAAATGTTTCCAACTCTTACTTTGTGTTTAGCAGAAGGTTTTGGGTCTGCTAAATAGAAATGAACAAATTCAGTCTTAGAGGGGTTTATATGAAGGTTCCACTGTTCAAAGATGTCTTTTGTGATAGGGAGCATTTCTTGAAGTGGAGCAAGTTCAGTATTATTGAAATTAACATCGTCAGAGTATGCTGTTTCAAGTGGCATGAGCACAGTAGTGCTGTGGAACTCAACTGATAAAGAATCATTGACTTTGACTTTCAATACAGTGTTTGAGAGTAAAAGGCCTACCATTCGAATTTCATCACTAGTGCAGTTAGCATCATCTAGGACATTGAGGACTGTTTCTCTACTGATAGTGTCAAGAGCACATAAAAGAAACATAAAAGAAAGGTAAAATGACCAACCAAATCAAAAGCCCACTGCTCAGGGCGTGGTGTACAACATAAACCTAAAAAGAAAACTAATTTATCACTTTATACCTATTTAGACCAAAAATATTCAAAGGAGTACTGTAAATAAAGGACTCCTCTACCCTGTCTAAATTCCGTGGTTCTACCTATTTGATAATTCAGAAATCAAAATTCTCCAGTTTATCTCCAAAGAAAGGCGAATGCTCACTGAAAATATGTCTCAGTGTTATGTTTTTCAGACAAGTAATGGTCTTGGTCAGCAAGAATTGCAGCTGCTATTCAGGTAGTCAATAGTAAGCCGTCCACAATGAAAGAGGATAAAACCTTTTTGAATCTATCTATGAGATGATTTGTGTCACTTATAAGCTAACTACATGCAGTCAATCCTAATTTGATAATGTGTAATTGGGTTTCTGTACGGTTTACTATGACAACTTATACTTTCTACAGCTAAACCAGTTATCAAGGTTCCCAAATTTTATATTTTATGATATCATTAGTTTAATGTTAGGGTGGTGGCAGCCAATTTAATCCAAAATTTTTGAACCTCAAGACTATTCTCAATCCATTTCTCATCTGAGATAAGCCTTGGTTCAACCAACCCCCCCCCCCCCCCCCCAAACCGTAAAACTTTTTTTGCAAACAAATTTGAGCCCTAACGGCAAGAGATTGAGACTTAAAATTTTCAGAGAAGGTAGATTTCATCACGTTCTGTGCAATAGGCTATGTCAAAATTGGCTCCGACACCTTTAAGGGCCCTTTAAAGCCTTAAATGCCCTTGGAAAGGCCCATAAAGGTCTTCAAATCTGGGGTCGAATTGGAGTCCAAACGGAAAGAGATAGAGTCATGAAAATTTCAAGTATTGTAGATTTCATTTTCATCAAGGTTAATGTAGTAGGCTGTGTGAAAATTTGATCTGAAGGCATTTAAGGGCTTTTAAAGGACTTTAATGCCCTAAAACTGAAGATTTTCAACTTTGGGCTGGAGAAAAGTTAGACCAGTATATTGACGTAAACACTCTTCGACAATTCATTTGCAGTAAGAGGACCAAAACTCTGGAATCTGTTGCAGTGAAAGCGGAAAAAACGTTTGATGGTTTTAAAGTAAGCTTGTTTCTTGCGTTGATACCGGATAACCCCTGGCCTTGGTTTCCGGTAGTACCTGCAACTGGTCTAATTCGCTTCTGGACTTCACACCAACACAGTGGTCAGACATCTCATGACCTTTCCTGCTCGATGATAAACCACTACAAAGTAGCAAAGTAAAATTCGACAAGGAATCCGAATTTTATAGTTTTGAATCCGAAAAAGATCACGTGACCCGTTAAGTGACCCCTTATAAGGCCCCAAAACGGAAATTTTTAACTTTGAGCTAGAAGAAAAGTTAGACCTACATTTGGCAGTCCCAAACCTCAAAAACCTTGTATAGACCCCCTATTATATGGCCCTTGTTGACCCCCTATAGCCCAAAAATGAAAATATTCAACTTTGAGGCAGAAGAAAAGTTAGACTAGTAATTTCACAGAAAATTTGACTAGGAATCCGAATTAAAAGTTCCAAGCCAAAAAATATCACGTGACCCCCTAAGTGACCCCTTATTTTTGAGCTAGAAGAAAAGTTAAACCAGCATTTAGACGTGAAAATACAAGGAATCTGAAAACCACGTGTCTTTTGTGGCTGGAGGCACGCTTTGCAATTTGCGACTGATAAATATTTACACTCTCATGATATTTTCAGATGCAGTGAAGGAGATAGTAAGTTAACTTGAGCTTAAATGCCAATATTGTAAAAACATAAATATCATTTATTTGCAAGATATAGAACTGAACATAGTCTTTAATAAGTATCATCAAAGTTTCAAAGAAGGCCCTATTTACTACAGCTGATGTGATGATTTGTTAAACCTAAGAATGTTCTGCAATGAAACTCCGTATTATTAATTCCTATTTGAATCTAGATTCTGTTGTTTTATAGCTTTTGTTTCTGAGGTGATTTTTTCCATCTCTAATACTTTTTTGCCGAAGGCAAAAAAGTAAAGTAGATGGTTTAAAGTGGTCGGATTTTGGAGGTGGTAGGTGGGTAGGTAGGTAGATGGCGGTGTCCGCTGTCCGCGGTCACAAAGCAATTTTACACATAGTGCACTGCGCGCCACCGTTACCATGTCGACGTTACAAGCAGCCTCCGCAAAGTTATTCTACGCTGAATATATATTTGCGAGTTTATTACCGTTGCGCGGCGTACGTATCACTATCAAAGTATTACTCCGAAGTATTATGTC
>JH153427.1:0-17782 GCA_000226015.1 Mnemiopsis leidyi
GGCGTTTTATTTTATTAGCCATCGGCCCGAGTATAGTTTCCCTAAATACTCAGTTTGTGGCCTAACGTATTGTTAACAACTTCTATTGTAACTCGTATTATTCCACTTTTCATGATTCCACATTTGTAATCATATTGTCACCCACAGTTGGTGTCGCCTTTGATGGCTTAGATTAAATTTTGATACCCCGGTGCCTTAATTTTGAATCTTATTACAGCCTTAAGGCGATGAAGTAAATATGTCCTTATTATTATTATTATTATAATTTCGGAGCGATACGTTGAAGAGTTTAAAACGACCCAGAATAAGTTCTCCTTCGTCTGTCCATTTCAAATGGCCCATTCACTTTATACCAATATACCACTCCTTTTACGTGTGTATGATGGGTAACACTGACGGTCATTAATCTAGATCATTCTGAAATAATTTATTGTCATTTTTATTAATATCCACTGAATTGGATTAAGAGCAAAATTTTAAATTTAGTACACACATTTTAAAATAAATTTTGCTAAAAATTATCAGGATATCTGCGATAAGCTGTTCGCCGATATAAAAGTCGATGTTGCTGGGTTAAGACTTAAGGGTCATATTAAGGTTTAATTATACAATTACAAGTCAAATTTTAGTAAATGAATAACCTTCTGATATTGTTGGTTGAAACTTTAAGGGATGATTGACTTCATATAGTGCTAATGTTTATTCAAATCAGACAAAGTCTAATTTTCGTAAATAGAATTAGAATTAGAATTAGAATTAGAATTAGAATTAGAAAAAATACAAATATAACGCTTATCGTTCGATTCTTGGAATAAAATGCTGACCGATTAGTAGCCAATACGTGGATATATAAAATCTAGGTTGAAGATAAGCAGAGTTTTTATGTTTTTATTCAATCGTAGCATTATCTAAATTTATATTTTGATAGGTAATAGTAG
This sequence comes from Mnemiopsis leidyi, assembly GCA_000226015.1. Lineage (NCBI taxonomy): Eukaryota > Metazoa > Ctenophora > Tentaculata > Lobata > Bolinopsidae > Mnemiopsis > Mnemiopsis leidyi. The sequence goes on from JH153427.1 coordinate 939, forward strand.
GTATCACTATCAATGATACTTTAGTTTTGGCTCGGCAAGCCATGCTTAAATTTCTCATTTTCCGTCACCGGGCCAGCGGACACTATTCAGTACTCATAAGTCCTATCAATGAGGCAAGTAACATGCCTTTTGAAGGTCGCTAAGGCCGTAGAAAGGTCCTTAATGGTAAAAAAGTGATCTTCGTCCGATTTTTATCCCCTCTTAAAGTTTTTAAGGTCAATTATCCCTAAAATTTTCAACTCAGTATATTGATCAGGAGGTGATTTATAAGCTGTTATCGGAAGTTTTTCATCCCGACTCTGTAAAAGGTTGACAATCAACGTCGGATCTTGCCTCACTTGATAAATTCACTTCTTGGTGACAATTTTAAAGTAAATCGAGCTTCGGTGCAGAAAAACTAAACACTTTTTTTCGGCTAATAATTTGATGATTGTATCCATAAGGAGGTTCCAAATGTATAATTTTTAGTGGCTACAGCGGCATCTTGCTTGAGAGAGTGAGTAGATTTTTTCCTGGCGCCGCCTTATTTGGTGTGAGAAGTGATTTGATTTTTCAATTTCAATTCCAATTAGAACTGTTACCTTTAAGTAAAACAAAAAGGACCATTCAGACTGTAAGGAGATACGATTTACTTGTTTACAAAGTTCGCTATGCACCACCTGTTGATTGAATGACACCTTTGCCTCTCAAGACAATAATCCGGCAAACTCAAAAACACTTTTTTTGGAAATGAAACATTTTGTGATAAAAAACATGACACTGCAAACTTCAAACGTAGTGTTCTGTACAGGCCATGAAGAAAAATACAGTGCCATGTATTTGTGTAGAAATCACGACACAAAAATTCCAGCCGACAGAAAAATTCCAGCCGAATGACCGGGAAACCGTAATTGAGGGTTTAATGAGGAGTGTCTCCGTTAAAAGATCTAGAATCTTCCAGGAGCCCCTTCATTATAACTGTAAAAGCCTGGGTACAGATGTAACAAAATATAAAGAATACAAAATACTGAAGCCTGCTAACAAATTTCAAGTTCGCCGTTAGGGCATGCAGTTTAAGTAGTCGAAGGCTAGGGCATGTAACTCATGAACAATTGCGTTTCGGCGAGTTTCTGACTGTGAGACAGGTTAAAGCTCTGATTTATTTAGAAAAGGTGTTCAACAGACCAAATGAAAAGAAGTAAGGATTGAGACTTGAGAGAGTGGAGTAAGGAAAGTGGAAAGAATAGAAAGAGGTAGAAGGATAGAAGGGAGAATATAGAGGATAGAAAAGACGGAACAACAAGAGAGAAGTGGAGAAATGAAGTGAATAGATGATATAGCGGGCTGAGAAAGACAACTAGAGGTTTGGTGAGATTTTTCATAAAATTAGCATTATTAGTCATTTGCTTGTATGTCAAACTCTAAAATCCTTCATCTCAGGTCAACCTAATTACTGGTTATTAAACAGTGATGGTAAACTGTCCACTACTGGATTGGGCCTTCTGTACGTTCGCTTGGGGAAAAAAAGTGGGCCTGTCTTTGCGAATGAATTATCAAATGCTAGTTTGAGCAGCTTCAATGACAAAAATAACCACTGCGTTCTTGATCACCTTTGCCGCAAAATGGGCTACGAACTTGCCATTGATCACTTCTCCCAGCCAAACCCCATTTTGTATAATGGTAAAAGTACTGTTATGTTCGAGTTTAAAAAACTGTCCTGCCCCACTACACCCACAAATAGTACTGGTGCTAACCCACCCTTTACAGTCACGCACCATAAAGTTAGCGGATCCAATCAAGTTAAAAGAACCCTCTTTCTACTGTGTGGACCGATTATGGGAGTGTGCCCGATCGTTGAAAGAAGAAATTTCCTGAAAAAGTTTTGCTTTGAGGATTTTGGGAGAGAAGTGCTGCAGTGCCCCTACTCTAAATCTGTGTACATGTACAATCCAATTCAATCAGAGGAGTATACTTCATTGACCGTTAAATGTGAAAATGATCCGCATTCTTACCAAAGCTGTGGGCTTAGAGACAGCTCCTTTAATTTTACCATAAACGGTCTGACAATTTGTGATGAACTTACTTGTAAGACTAAAAACAACTCTAAAAGCGCCCAAAATAAACAACTTGGATTCCTCTCATTGCCCACAAAACTTGTTTGTAATAAAAACCCAACATGCTTTCACTCCGACACTCACTGTCCCTATCAAGATCTAGAAGATTGTCCAAGTGAAGAACTGCCAGAAAACTTCTGTTTCACCGAACTACATTCGACTGTCAGACTGTCAAGTGGCCTGATTGTACCAACATCTAAAGTATGTAATGGACGTTGCGATGTTCACTATCGATGTGAGGATGAAGCCTTGTGTAATGGATACTTTTACGGTCTTTACTGTATTAAGGATGACCAAACTATAAACTATATAATGCCAAAAGAGATCTGCAATGGTTCGCCATCTTACTTATGTAAAAATGCTGAAGATGAAATAAACTGCCCGGACAGAGACCTATGTCAAAGTATGAATGGCGGCTCATATGCTTCTTCTGATATCCCATTTTTAAATCGAACAAGGTGTAGTGCCCCGTGGAATGATTTGATGTCGAATTCGATGCTCATGAGAACCGTTTGCACTAACTTTTTAGACCAAACCAATTGCTCTGATTCCGATAGATCGACAGTGACTTGCAAAATTAACGGTTTCCAATCTACCGTATCCAAATTCTTTGTATGTCATGGTCTTCCTGACATTCCGGCTTTATGTGACAACAAAATTGACCAAGCTTGTCAAAAAAGGCAGGTTTCTCTGACATGCAAGGTCCACAAACATCAGTTTTGTGATGATGTAGAAGATTGTCCCGATGGGTCCGACGAGAGACTGCCCATTTGCGGATCAATGACCGATAGAAGTTGTTACAGAGCATATAAACACAAGAATGCTCTTAAGATACCCTTGGTATGGCTGAGGGACAACGAAGAAGACTGCCTAAATGGATTCGATGAAAAAGATGTCTGGCCCAGTTGTGGTGTGGGACGTACAAAGCGTTATGTTTCCTCAGACAGGGAACCTTGCAACGAAGTTTTTCTATGTAGTCATCAACAAGAATCATTTGTTCAGTTCAGAGATCTGTGTGACGGAATAGATTCCTGTGGCGACGAAAAAATGATCTGCGACAAGTCGCATTTGGCCATCACAGTGGTTAATAAAGCTTTGGATTTCACACATTCCAGAGGAACTACAAAATCTTTTTTGTATTGTCTTCCTGGACTCGAAAAATTGCAGGCAATTGCTGGAAAATGTATGGAAAAACAACTGAATCTTTTTGGACAAGAGGTTTTTGGAGTTGACGACTTGACAATCGTGCTCCCTGATAGGACAATTGACTGTGATTTTATACATGGAGAAATTTACGTGGTGCTGAGCTGTGCTGGACACTGTTGGAACTCGTTTTGTCCGATAAAGAACAAGATACGATACAACTCCTGCCCTGGGCAGTACCCTAACAGAGTGTACACAGTCGCCGGAAACAAGGCCTTATCTTTTGTCACGAAATCACGTGGCGAATACAGGAATGATTACTTTCTTTGTGACAATGGACTTTGCATAAGGTTTGATCAGGTATGTAACCTGATAAATGAGTGCGGTGACGGCTCAGACGAATATAGGTGTACAAACTCCTTTTTGTGCGATTCTAAGGATCAGATGATTCCCGTTTCAGAAAAGTGCGATGGAAATATTGATTGCTCTGATTTTTCGGACGAATGCAATTTTGATTGTGGAAGAGAGATCCTGCACAGTTTATTTTTGAAGGTGCTGTGCTGGTGCTTGGCGGTACTAGCCACAGCTTTGAATGTCATTTCTATTGCAAGGATTATCTCCGAATTCGGAACAAAAATGTCTGCAGATGCGCTGAATAATAAGCTGTTTATATTGCTCATCAATATAGGTGATCTTCTAATCGGAGTCTACTTATTGCAAATAGCAGTAGTGGACTCTATTTTATTTGGAAACAGTTACTGTGGAAAACAGATTAAATGGCTGTCCAGTTTTCATTGCAATCTACTTGGAGTCATCAGTACGATCGGGTATGAAATTTCACTGGCTTCTGTAACAGTTCTTGGCTTGGCGCGAGTAACAGGACTTAGAAACGGATTCAAAATAGGAAAAGATCTTACATTGCAGGGCATTTTCCAGATTGTCACTATCACTTTATCCATAGTGACGGTAACATTTTCTATTGCATTGGCTCCACTGATAGATCAATTCGAGGACTTTTTTGTGAATGGAATGACCTATGATTCTTCAGTTAAGCTTTTCATTGGGAGCCCTGGAAAGAAAATCCATTTCAATATATTGCAAGAGTACTATGGGGAAGTTAAGGAGAAAAATCTTAAATGGAGGGTGATAAATGATCTAATTGACAACATGTTTTCCAATGATTACAACGATAATGCAATTCGTCGAAAAAAACTAGAATTCTATGGCAACGAAGGAGTTTGCCTTTTCAAATTCTTTGTGAAGATGGATGATCCACAGAGAATATACGCCTGGGCGGTCCTTACACTCAATATGATTTTGCTTGGTATTGTTTCTGCTTGCTACATACTCATCAATATAAATACGAAAGAAGATACAGAGATCCTTACACGAGAAAGGACGCCCATGAGCGACAAAATTCGGAAAAGAAACAGGAAGTTGCAGCGGAAGATATCCCTGATCATTGCCACTGACTTGCTCTGCTGGCTGCCTGTGACGGTAGTTTCCTGTCTTCACTCGGCCGAAATTTTTGATGCCACTCATTACTACTCCCTGATTTCGATAGTCTTTCTGCCAATCAACTCGGTGATAAATCCTGTTCTTTACAACGACATCTTCATCCGAGTAATAACGGATAATTTTGGACGGTTGATACATCTGTGGAGGCAGAACAGTCTGGCACGATTGTTTTTTTCCCGCAAGATAGCTCCAGGTCCGCTATAAATTTAGTACTGAATTTGGCAATAGATAAAGTGGTATTGATTAAGGCATTGACCATGTCCAATTAGCCCCATGGTCGAGAAATTCATCCTGATATTTTTCCTTTCGCTAAGCTATGTTCATCTTCTACAGTTGCAAAGGGTGCCCAAGTCGGGTTTAATCATTTTGACCATGTCAATATTTGATTGCATTGGTTTGTTCACTTCTGTGCTTTTTCATTTCTTCTTTCAAGAAATTCGTTTTGTTTAGTTGCTCATAACTATATCAAAATTATAAAGTTGACTTCCATCACCAAAACAATGCTTAACAGTGGTAGCCGACAGCTGGAATGACAAAGTTGCTATAGCAGTTTTGCGACAGTAAGGATTAAGGATACACGCTGTTTCAAAGTCTTGAAGTTAAATCCTGAGCTACTGTATGGTCAGCCTACCGACAACTGCGCCCAAGAGAATTCAGTTTTCACACGTTAACAGGGTACCCAATCAATGATGAGATCTGATTTGTCAGGTCAGATTTTCAAAACGACAACTGCGCCCAAGGATCGCGTGACCACTGGCTGGTACTATTTTTAGTATGCCGGATGTTACCGAGCACTGCGGAAGTGACAATGATAGAAAAATATACTGGTAATTGGTTAACCAAGTTGGTGTTTCAGAAATATTTAAAAGGCTGGCTTTGGCTAGGATAGTTTCACCCTGTTAAAAAAAACAATTAATCAACCGCCTGGTTTGATTTAAATTATTGGCTGCTGGCATTGGCACGCCAATGAATCATTGCCAATATTGATGTACACGTGTTTTCTGAGTTATGGTCAACCACGTTACGTTGAAGTGCGTCACTTCACTTCTCCATCGTCCTGTCCTTAAGTGCAAGTTTCACCACGAACCAATATTGGCTCGAAGTTCCCTGCAATCTTTGGTGTTATGGCCGTGAGCATAACTGCTCACTTCATTGCAGGAAGTGGTAAAAGGAACCACCTCAGTCTAATTTGTTCGGGAGAAATATGCTTGCTATCCAGGAAATTAATTCTGAGAGAAATGGATGGGATGCAGAGTGCAGACCACGGAATTCTATATCTTGATTTAGCGAAATTGGCTGTTTGATTGCGAAAATTTTAAGATAAATGAAATAACCTTCAGATGTGAGTAGCTTACAAACCAAAAAGCCGACCATTTTAAATTTTGGACTGTTTCCAAGTACCTTACGAGAATATTTCTGTGAAACGAAATTCGGGGATTTTTGGAAACATGCTCATCAAAAATCCCCATATTAAATTTAAGTCACCTCTTCAAAATTCAACTAATAAATTTTTCTTTAATTAAGGCTTAAATAGGGTTAAATAGAGGTAAATTTGTCAAAGTATTGTTTTTCATGGTTTCTTTGTTTAATGGTCCAAATGAATATGTCTCGCATGGTAGATATTTTTGGGTTGCAAGCCCGACCCCAAGATTTTACTCACATTATCCGAGGGTTTCCGGTATCCAGTTCCACGCGACACGCGAGTCGTGGATGTACATTATTCTCGGCTCAACGCAAATACAACAAGAACACTTTATATTTTTATATTTCAGTTTGCTGTTATTCGTGGACGAGGCAGATGCGTTTTTAAGAAAGCGAACAGAAACTCAGATGTCGGAAGATATGCGAAGTTGTTTAAACGCTTTTCTGTATCGAACTGGGGAGTCAAGTAAAAAGTAAGCTTTCTGATTTTTCTATTAATTTAAAGAGAAAATGACCAAAGAATGGATATTTAATCGTCTATACTGCGACTTTCTCCCGCAGTTAGATTTAGACAACTTTCCTAAGTTATTGAGAGGAAACCGGCATAGAATGGCAAATTTTATAACAAAGTTGAGTACAAGTAATACCATCTCTTTCCTAAGTTATTTATCATTATGATATGTCACTCTCAGACATTGGCCCATTAAACTATTAATTTGAATAGAAGCTAAGCCATTTCATTGTACCAAAGTATAACAGTGTGATGAACTTAATGAACTGTGATTTGTACAAAGTACGACCGGAATAATTTTACCTCGCAATTACTATCTGACAGTAAACGTGTTTCAGCATGATGTTGGTAATGGCCAGTAACCGGCCCGACCACCTGGACTGGGCTATAAACGACAGGTTAGACGAGATGGTGGAGTTTCCTCTTCCCGGCTTGGAGGAAAGAGAGCAACTTCTACAGCTTTATTATAAGTTGTATGTGTCGGATCTCGTAGAGAAAGGGTAAGGAGCACCGAGGAATTTTTGTCAACTTTCATTGGAGGCTATTCTAGCAGTTTTAAAATCTAGAAATTTTTTAATGAATGCGATAAGAAATACAGGCCGTTAGAACGTAAGATATTGTTATAACATGATAGGCTTTTTCCGGGCATTTCCACAAATCTTTTTTGAATATTGCTGTTTTCTCAATCCTGTAATAATAATTGTGAAGTTTTCGATAAAATATATTTTACGTATCCTTTCAGAGACATCGAGGTTGAAGAGTTCGATGTTGATTCCGTCCTAAGAGATATAGCTGAGCGCAGCGAAGGTTTCAGTGGCAGAGAGATTTCAAAACTCGGGATTGCTCTTCAGGTTTGTAGTCGTCAAGTTCTTGTTTCAAAATGAACAAAATTTTGATATCAACATTCAACAAAACGTCCAACAATTTTTTTACAACCGTGTTTTAAAACTTCTTCATTCGGACTTTATCTTATTGACATTAGATAAGGTCCGAGTCCCTATGCTGTCACATAACAACTTCAAACTTGTCAGACGTCATCCTCCCAACTTAGATCTCAGAATTGTATTTTATTGAGCAGGAAGCAATAAGTTTAATGGTTGTCACTTATAAATCCGAGCAGTGAGATCTACTTACGCTTTATAACAGCATTACAGTTAAACCCAGCACTCAGTAGAAGTAAGGAATTTATTCCCTTTGACAGCTCTCCACCCGTTTCAACTGTTTTAGGTCTCACTGATACAGTTGAGATGTGTGCCTTTGTGAGACTGCCGCTCTCGGAGACCTTTCACAACACTTCACATATGCCATGGCATACCATCTTTCAGCTACGATCGATTTCAACCCTCAAATTGAAGTATTTAGTTATTTACCGTGACAAATTCTGTTGTCAGAGTTTGTAGTTATCGATTTAACCAGTTTAGTTTTACGATTTACCGTGCTTAAGTATCTGAACGTAAGATAATTGCTCAATTATTGACATGAAAGAAATTATTATTTGGCTGTTCATCAAGTTAAATGATTATCTTGCTACATAACCAAGCTTACTAAGTGTAGTGCCATTCTTTCGCAACGCAAAAAAATGCGTCCCATGACGTCCAGCTTACCGAACCGAGGCCGAAGCAATTTAGTTCTTTAAATTTCAAACAAACTATGGCTGAAAGCACTTTAATTCAAAATCAATGTTTCAATCAAATTGAACTGAAAATGCAGAACCGTAGGAGTAATCGGAATTCATGAACCTTAGTTTTTGGTCATTTGAGAAACTAATTATTGGTAAAACGAGTTCTCAGTTCAAGAAGGTAGTAGATAGCCGTTGTTTTGTAGTGGTAAGCCTGGAAGCTAGGGGTTTTAAATAATTCGCCTGAGTACGAAGGGGGTTTTGCCAATGTCAAGTAATATTTTTTAATTTCACTTACCTATATAGCAAATTTTCCTAGACATAACTTGATAACCTTTTAGCAAGGTTTCGATCTTTATCAAAGTATCTAACCCCTAAATGTTACGAAAAACCTAAGTCCCGGCACTTGGTTTTAGTGAGATGTAACGTCTTGTTGCATTGACAGGGGGTGGAGCCCTTAAGTTGCTAAATTACGGGAGAGTGAAGGGTACTAATCGCTAAAATTCTTATAACGCAATATGTGAACGATCCCTAAACACTTGATTTTGCTGTTCACCAAAGCCAGGAAAATGGGAAATTTCTATGAAGCGATGGTCTTGTTCTATAAATTCTTGGAAAGTAAGTTCGCTCTAACGAAAAAATTAAATTAGGCGATCTACCTACCCGTCCCCAGACATTACATCATAAATGTAGAGATAAAAAAGTATAAGATGGGTAAAGTAAACTCCTTGATTTAGATAAACAAAAAATGTGGATCCTCCCGAATCCGTCTTTCGATTTGAAGGCTAGTTATCATAACAACCAATTGATGTCGATCATTATTTGAAATTCATTGCGTCCCGACATCTACTCCATTCAATAAATTCGTTCATCATTTCTCAACATCATCAATCATTTTTACTATTTTTTTTTCAATTTACACTATATAACATTACTCTTGGCTTGCTCTATCGTTTGTTACTTTTCCCCTGTTTTCCTACACTCCATTTCATACTATTTTTTAACGCGACTTTTTTTAACTTTTTATACATTTTTCCGCTTTATTCTCCACATGATCCTTCTACCCCAATCTTAATTTTCCTGAATTTTCCCACTTTTTCTCTAAATTTTCCCACATTTTTTCTACCTCCCATCTCCTCAGGCGTCAGCGTATGCTTCTCCGGACAGGACGTTTCGACCACAGATGTTGTTGGAAAGGTTAGCCGAAAGTTTGGCAGCCAACAAACAAAAGTCTGTCTGGAAAAAGCACGAGGGAATCGAGGGACTTGTAGGGACTTGATTTTTAGCCGTAGCGGCAGATTTCAGTTGGTTTTGTAATTGGTGTACGTGTATGGACGGGGTAAGGTACGTTTACTTTTCAGTTACGTTTGCCGTAGGGATGTAACCATTGTTTTGCACTGGAATTACAAATACTATGACCCTCGGTGACGACTAAAAGCTTTATCAGCTTATATCGTACGGGAAGAGCCAGCTGCCAGAGTTTTGTATTGAATCGGAGAGTTATTTAGATCATATTTTGGCTACCCAGAAAAGCAACAACCACATTTTCTGTACTTTATTGAACTTCACAATAGAAATCCATGGTAAAACTCTATAAATCTAGGTCCTAAATCATATAGAAGGCTAATACAAACATATCTGTACGCTTCTAAGCTTCTAGGTCTATCAATCTTTCTCGAAATTAAGTTTGTAACATTCCACAAGGCCCTGTTAGATGGTAATGAACTGATTTGAGCGCTAATGGCATCCTGCGACGTTTGGAACAATTTCTAGGTTGCAAAACTCGAAATTATAAGTTTTGATAAGTTCGGATTATCTGTCAGTTTATATTTTCTGAAGTTGTAATTTATTTTATGACCGTCCTCATCATATTCATGTGGAAACACGTGTGTGTAAATTATAATTTATTGTTTTTTATTACTAAGAAATTTGCCGTCTTGATTGTTTAAAATAGTGATAATAATACGAAAATAGTGGGTGAAAAAGAGCAGAAAAATTCAAATACAGTATTTACAGCAAATATTCAACAAAATTGTAAAATTGTGGTCGGGTTTAACATCGACATGTCGATCACACCAACGTTTTTAAGTGAGCTAAAAGCAATACTAAATGCGTTTCCAAATAACAAAATTAATTGATTTGATCTACAAATAAAAGCGTATGTAGATATAGATAAGGCCATAAATTGTTGAATAAAATTAGTGAAAGCAATTTAGAGGGTATTTTTTCTCTTAGTTTAAATCTAATTACAATTAAAAAACAAAATTTTATCTCAACCATAGACTCAAAGACACAGACGAAAGACAAAATTTTGATAGATTTGCTATTAAAATATCAAAGAAAAATTCCTTTCTTTAGATGGAGTTTTAAAAACTTCTCGTATGCGTCAGTTTTGAGTTACCAGCTCATCATACTATTTCAAAAGACAGTTCAACCGAAACTAAAAATTGTCCTAGTCCTACGCACCCAAAGTTTCGTAATCGTGTCCGATTTGCCAAATGCTCATCTTTAACCTCTAAATTGGGGGGCATCTTCAACTGCTCTTTCTGCTCCTCTAAAATTGGGGGAACCTTCTTCGGATCTTTCTGCTCCTCTTAAATTAGGGACATCTTCTTCTAATCTTTCTGCTCCTCTAAAATTTGGGGCATCTACGGTGGATCTCTTTACTCCTCTTAAATGGGGGGCATCCTCAGCAAATCTTTTAGCTCCTCTAAAATGAGGAGCATCTTCTTCTGATTTTTGGGCTCCTCTAAAATTTGGGGCTTCCACTGCGGATCTTTTTGCTCCTCTAAAATTGGGGCTATCCTCGGCAGATCTTTTAGTTCCTCTAAAATTGGGGGTATCTTCGTTTGACCTCTTTCCTCTTAGATTTGGAGCATCTTCAGCTGACCTTTTTGATCCAAATCTAAAGTTTGGACTTCTTTTCTCGAGTTCTTTATTCTCTAACCCAGCTCTGAAATTGGGCTGTTCATCTTCCGCATCAAACAGCTGCTCCTCGTGTCTTTCAACAACCCCGCATTCAGCCCTCACCAGCAAACTAGCGAAGAGGAGGCAAACTACCGTTAGTTTCATCATGCTCAGTCAGTGGTGATGGAACCTGAAAAACTAAGTGTAAAACTAGGAACCCTCGGGTTTTATCCCCTGTTACAAGTCACCTGTCCCAGGTCGGTTGTACTGTGCTGGTTACACGTGACAACCGATCGTAGAAGTTTCTCTTGAAATCAAACATGTCAATGACTGGCCTTCGTCGTCGTAAAACGCCCAGCACCAGAGCTAAGTGCAATTATTTCCAGTCACTTTTATTTTGCAATGCACTTATTTTGACAAACTGCTACTCCTTAAAGTGACAGTTTGATTTTTCGGTAAGGTGTGACCTTGCAGATCATTAGGAAGGGCTGGGATGGGTGGCAGGTGTGTTTTTTTCGTGCAAAAATTTGCGGGTCATCGGCAATATGGCTGTTTTAAGAGGAAAAGTTTGTCAAAAAAACTCGGAATTGAGGAATTTTCGCAACTAGTTACCAGCTAATTATATCGACCCTTGTTTCAATACCGAAATGCACGGATCAGTATTGCTGAGAACAAAAATGAGCTTCAGGTTTGGAGGGTTTTAATGAAGATAGGTACAAATCTGGGTCTACTTTAGATGAAATAGAATTTTCCATCGAAAGATTTTTCTTTAATTCATCTAAGTTTTAAAATATGATTGTCCTTCTGGTAGAACCTTCATCGTCAATATCTAGTCAATTTCCAATGAAAAGTTCTATAGTACCCCAATTTTCAAGTCCTCTACAAGAACTAGCTGGAAACCCGGCCTACGGCCAGGATTTCCAGTACCCGCATCGCCGAGAACCCGCATGTACTGATTTTGTTTTTCCCCTCCCCTCCCCCTTGTTCAAAAGCTCTTGTTTGTAGAGAAAAATTTGTGTCAAGAAAAACCGGACAGACGTGCATATAAATATGACCACGCTTTATAAGTAGTAAGATACAATTACAATCAGACATATAAAAAATAATCAACTAAGATTAAGGAAAAACTAAAGCAGTAACACTTACAGCCACTCACCAGAAAAACCTACAAAATGGAAGTTAGGTGAATTGTTGAGTGCCTGATCTCTTCGTGCCGTCTAACCCTGCCCTATTTTAAAAGTAATGTTGAATAATACGTAGGATGCAAGACTTTAGGCGAATAGTTGAACTAAACAAATTGCGTATTTAGTAATATTTTTGGTGATATGAAATTAGATCTGTTTACGTGAAAGGATAAACCTAGTCAAATAGCTTGGATTCATTGTGAAAATTCAAAGTCAAATCATGCCAAAGATTTTCAGGAGATATGAATAATTTACATAGGCAGGGTCTAATTAATGTAGCTTATTACAATTATTATAGCGAGCTGTAAGTCGGCGTTTCAAATTATCCTAGAAAAGATTCAAACGAATTTCCTTCAATCCCATCTGTACACTTCCATGTATCAGATCTCTTGTATCGATAACACTGGAGTCATCTAGCGTTCTAGGGAGCTCGAAGTAAATGTTGGAGGCCTACTGCCGAAAGTTTATCAAGATTATCAGTGAATGTTGCAATCCAGATGCTTTTTATCTTGACTAAGCATTTCATACAAAAAAGAGTCCAATTTTTGGTAGCGTCGACAGCTCTTGCCAAACACGATTCCGTGTCATGGAGATTCCTCCACTCAATGTCGGCAGCGAGTTCAATTCCAGCAAGCAATACCGTCTTCTTAACCCTCTCTCTGAACTTATAAACGGCCACCTTAAACCCCACGTCACGTTGGAGGCTCCCCGATTTTAGCAGCTTGTTGAGGATCACGCGCCGGATCGTAATCGTAAATCAGCGTGCTTTCTCAGAGTTCTGGTTGCTGGGAGACAAGATCGGCTGCAGGTTGTTTAATCTCGTGCAAGGCCGGGAACTCTAAGTCAGAATTTGATTTACTAACTACCAGCCATATTAACCAACTACATTAGTGCTGGCTGTGGAGACTAGGCCAAGAGATTGATGGATAGGGGTGGTTTTTAATGGACATACAGTCGTGCGGGTAGTTATTTAACTCAAAAACTTATTGTATAAATTTAATCCAAGGCCAAATAGGAACAAAAAGCTTTTTCTAAAACCATTTAACCCAGTGAACAAAATAGGGGAGTTATGGCTACCTTTAATGCAAAACTCTCTATTTGCCGCCGCCACTGCAATTTCTTAACCTTCTCGGACCAGTGGAATGATTCGACTATTGCAATTTTACGAATGGATTTTAGTTGTACTGTAACTCTTTCGTGAAATCTGCGAAAGTTGCTCAACAGTTTAACAACAGTTTAACCAGTTGACTCAGCAACTTAAACTTTTTCTTCGCCGTCTAAGTCGGATACAGTAGATCTTCATAATCAAAACCAAAATTTTATTGACTTTGGTCAACAGAAAAAGTTTTGAAAGAAATTTAGACAGGTATTATCTTGCTGATATAATATTGATTGAAACTGTCGTAATTACGAACTTGTCTATAAAGGGTTAATTGGTCTTAATATGGTGTGTAAAATAGGGACTTCTTCGTCAGCTTTATGATGAATAGGACTAATAGAGTTGACACGTACATCTTGTAACAAGTGAAACGCGTTTTAATACTTTGTGAAACGAGTTTTAATACTTTCAACACTACTATTATACAAATAATTTGAGTGTGAACATGATCATTGATAAAATGATTGAAATATTACGGTTATAATTTCGCGTTTCACTTGTTACAAGATGTACGTGACAACTCTATTGGTCTTAATATGGTTTACTATTATAGTATATTATTACTGCCAGAAATGTCAAATTCCCTGATATAACGAAAAGATTTTGGTATGTTAACAGAATGTTTGTTCTGTTTTTCAAACGTTAATTTGAAATGCAATGGGTGATGTATGCAACAATAGTCATCAGTTCAAAAACTAATCGCAGTGATTCTGTGGTTCCCAAGGTTTAAAATTAAGGTGTAATGGAAGAAAATCCATTTAAGTTAAACTACCAAATTTCAAGGATACAATGTTTATAAAAATGTAAATTGCAACATTACTCTTTTTTAACTCTAACCTTTTTTCATTTAAAACCATATCGAAGAAGTATGTTAAACAAAATGGAAAAAATACAAAGGAAACGAAATATCAATTTGGCCATTGGATGTACGGCCAAAACTTAGGTTGATATCGATTAGAATACAGAAACGATTTGGGATACAAGTAATATATTATATAATCAGTCGCAAAACGCAAAGCGTGCCTCCAGCCAGAAAGATTTAGATTCCTTGTAATTTCACGTCTAAATGCCGGTCTAACTTAGGAGGTCACGTGATAGTTTTTCGGCTTTGAACTTTTAATTCGGATTCCTTGTCAAATTTTACGTGAAAATATTAATCTTACTTTTCTTCTACCTCAAAGTTGAAAATATAGGAGGTCTAAATAAGGTTTTTGAGCTTCGGGACTGCTACCAGTACCATCAAATTCGCCGTTAAATTTTACCTTAAAATGTAGGTCTAAGTTTTCTTCTGGCTCAAATTTGAAAATTTCGATTTTGGGAGCTTATAATTAGGGGGTCATTTAAGGGGTCACGTGATGATTTTTCGGATTCCAAAATTTCAAATTAGGATTCCTCGTCAAAGTTTACGTCTAAATACTGCTCTAACTTTTCTGCTAGCCCAAAGTTAAAAATTTTCATTTTTAGGGCCGTGAAAGCTTAAAGGCCCTTCAGATCAAATTTTCACATAGCCTATTACATCGACCTCGATGAAATTTACAATACCTGAAATTTTCATGACTGATCTATTTCTTTCCGTTTGGACTCCAATTTGTCCCCCGATTTGTATACCTTTTATTGGGGCTATAAGGCCTTAAAGGGCCCTTAGAGAGGTCGGAGTGAATTTTAACATAGCCTATAAATGCACAGAACGTGATGAAATCTACCTTATCTTATATTTTCAAGTCTCTTATGCTAAGTGATTTTTCTGGGGTGGTTTCCACCACCCTAAATGACACACCAGGGTACTTTGAATTCTTGCCCTGGACCGCTCTTTATAAGTCGAAGTGTGGGAACGGTTTCGTTTTAACATTAGCGTTAACAGTAAGACAACATTTGATCCAACCGAGAATGCCGCTGATAGCGTTAAGGCCTTAAAAAAGCATATGTTAAGCGAGGAAAAGGACGGATGAAAAGTCTCATGATTCCAGCACATCGGTTCTCCAAAGCTTTGCCGTGGGACGAAATTGTAATGATACGTTGAATGCAACATGCAAAGTTAATCGTAGCAGGTGTGCAGGAGACGTTGTCTGCCCAATAACATTTATTTTATCAATGAAATTTGGAAGTCCAGGTCTTTTACCTAATTTTTATCCCAGGTGGACGTAGCCTTGCTGGTCATGTCCGCCATTAATCCATATGTGACACTGACACGATGGATGGCAAAACGGAATCGTTTTTCTGGAACTGTCTTTTGGCGGCATTTTGGAACAAAAAATCAGTTAGGCGATTTTAATGGTCACCCATCGACATCGACCTTAAATTGTAAATGCGCCTGTTCTATAATTGCACAACAGGGGTAAATGGTAAAAACTCGATACGTTTTGGCTGGTATCCGTGTTGATTATCCTCACAGTGCTACTATTCAACAATTCTCGTATCCTTGACCTCGTAATGTCCTCTGCTTGTAAAGATTTGATCAGATCTAATTGTTATAATTTAACCAGGTGATCTATCCTCCGGTTTTCATATGATCTGTTTTATGATAAGGTGCATTGGTGAACCTCGATATTTTAATTTCAACGATTGCCCAACTTTGCAATTGCAGTGCTACATTTGGCAACAAATTCTGCGAAGGTTTCCAAGAAAAAATCACTATACCCAAGCTATTAATCTCAGTAATTTTATGTCTGAAGTTCAGGCGTAAAATAAAATTACTCATTCTTGATTGAAATTTACCGTCGGCAAGCGGTAAAGATGATATTATCGATTATCGATTCATCAACATTTAGTAGGCCCTGTTCGTGATTCAGTAAAGCTCTAACTGGTAAAACTCTACGAAATGTGCCGCGCCGCTACTATAACTTACGGATATTTACACAATGATACTTATAGGAATAAAAGAAACATGTCGCCACAAACGAATCTACGGACAACGCCCATGCAAGGTAAACACACCTTAACCTCATGGACACAAACCCACATGTCACAGAGAAAAGAGTAATGACAAAACTTTACGTGCTGACCAAGAGCCGAGATGTGTTTTCGAGGAAACGTCGAAACGGGGTAATCTCTGCACTAAGCATGGTATTTATCTTTTGTGCCACCTTCTCCGGCACCATGTACCATTGTTCAAGCCTTTGTTCCTGGACGGGGACGAAACTCCTGCGATAGCTGCATTGGCCGAGAGTTGGCGTATTGTAAAGGCAATGTTTTAACGGCCCTTTCCCGTTTGAAGTTTAATGTTGAACCTGGGCTGTTCAATGTTGAGATAAGTCTTTAGTAAACCCATGTGTGGACGAACCCCCCCCGA
>JH153427.1:28992-76821 GCA_000226015.1 Mnemiopsis leidyi
GCCTGCCTTTATACCCTTCAAGTATATCAGCCCCACAAGCTATCTTAAAAGGACCCAACAAATGGTAGTAAGTACAAGTCATTGCAAGACATATTTCATATAAGCCAGGACAAGTCATATATAGTTCACATGCCTTGAATAGAGTATTAGGCATAAATGCAAGTTCAAAAAAGTCTTTTAGGATTTTAAAATTGTAAGCTATAATCATTCCCATTTCAGTAACCTTACCAAACCGCGAACTCTGAGGATCAAAAAATCTATTCAAAGGTTCACCAATGCTTTTTAAATACGCATGAAATTGTGTGGTGCATGCATATTCTTGATTTTTTGAAGATGGGCCTACATTTCTAAAAATTGCATTGAAGATTGTCACAACAACACTTTCAGATACCTTAAAGAACATTTTATTGAATGCTTGGCAAACAAACATTTTTAGATCAAGCATTTTTTCTACTTCCTTAAGACACTTTTCTGTTGCACCAGTAAGGGCAGGAAGAACATGTGCATTACAATGGATCCAAATGAAATCATTTGTAATTCCAGTCATTTCTGTGCGCCATTCACTAAAGTTATCAATGGCACCCTTCATGTTGCTGGCACCATCTGTGACAGAAAATTTCACTTTGGCCAAAATTTCTTTTAGGGAATTTAGGATATCTTCAGCATCATCACTTTCAGCAGTGAGAATTGCACCTAGCTGAAATATCCTTTTCATGTGTTCAAAAGTGGCCTTGCCTGTAGTCTTAAATGCATTATTTAAGCCTAAGCACCTGTAACTAACTGAACTTTTACCAGTTTCAGGGTCAACTTTACTTGTCATCAAATTTTGAGTTTGGTGCTTTTGCCTATGCTCAGTAAAGTGGTCAGCACTTACTGTGGAATATTGGGTGTTTGAATCTTTAAGTTCCTCAAATGTACTTCCTAAAGCATTAGGCTCAATAATGGTTTCAATCATTTTCTTTAAGTAAGATGGTGCTGGGGCCGTATAGTCATCAATGTTTTTATACCGCTCACTCTTTCCCTTAGCCTCCTCTGCAGCCTTGTGCTCAACATTTGATTCTTGAGGTGCAGGCATACATCGGTTTGCCCGAGCATTTTGGCTATACTCCTTATTTTTGGGTAATTTCCATTTTTGGCCAAAAGTATGATTTCCTACAAGGACTAGACACATGACACATTTGCGCAATGACAACCCTAACCCTAATCTTAAGATGACCAAAATTTTGAGAATTTCATTATTGATGTTTTTTGGCCCAAATCTCATTTTCATTTGAGGCATTTCCTTTATATTAAATGCATTACCAAATGTTTCTAAAATTTCATCAGTTTCCTTTATTTCAGTTTTGTTTCTGAGGTCCTCTATTTCCTCAAAATGTTTAAATGTTTCAGCATCATAATCATCTTTAAGATTTTTGTACTTGGATTTTAGTCCAGCAATTTTTTCATCCTTTTTAGATAGTTCAGTTTCATACTCAAGTATGGTTTCTTCCAAATTTCTTATCCTATCTACAGAATCACAAGTGGCAGCAGACACTGCAGCATCAATAGCCTCTTTGTTAGTATTAGAAGACTGGACTTTTAACTCACGTATTTCAGATTTGAGATTTTCTATCTGGGAAATTTTGTACCGGTATGTGCTACGCCAGACGGTCATTTTGTTTCGATTTATTGGAATTCTCCTCAATACAACTCTCTGAGAGCTTGGCACACGTTTTCTTTTGGACCCTATTGCAATGTGATGTTTAGAACAAGCATCTCTACCATTTGAATCCGGAAATTTCCTATCATGTGCTAAAGCAGGCTCATCAGAGCGCAGATGCCTAGCCAGTGGAACTACACAATTACTACTATCAACTCCTTCCTGGGCTGGATTAGATACTTCTGCTTGAACTGATCTACCCCTCAAAGCCAGGAAATTGTCGTCTTGGGATTCAGGGGCAGCAGATTCCGATTCCAGCTTTTCTTTTTTAAAGATTGGACCGTATCCTGTGAAAAAGGGAGATGGGTCAAAATTTTCACTTAGGAAATTATTCCTCTCTTCCAAGGAAATACGGCGATTTGAAACTTTCTTATCAAAGGACAAGTAAATTTTCTCAATAGTGTATCGAAATTTCCTGTCTGCCTCAATAGTGTTTCCAAAATCCAATCCATTCCAATCAAGTGGAGAATGGGTCAAAACATAGTTCAAAATGGCACTTATAAACTTGAAATTTGCTTTGAATGTAGGAACCTTTTGAGTTTTTTTCCTGAATCCGATCAAAGTATTACAATTAATGCTCCCTATTGAAGGTCCTAGGGAAGTAACGATTTTTCGAGAGCTCGAAAAATGAAGTTTCAATAATTTGAACAAAAAACCGTTAGACATGTACTTCCCGCTTGGAGTACAGTCTGCAATTTGTCCGCCGAAGAGAAAGTTTACAGAAAATATGTCTAATAAAGTAAATTTTCCTGTGACATGATCCCGGAAATCACTCAGAAAACTCATAAACTCACTATCTTTTTGGCATAACTCAACCAGATCTTGTAAACTTTCCATTTCGACCAATACGTATAGGCGGCTAACTCTAAAATTTTATGTTAAGGACAGCGCAATATTAGTAGGCGAGAATAATTTAGCGCTCGATTCAGCGCGCTCGCTACATCAATTTTTGAATTCGAGCGCGGTCAGAATCGCGTGAAAATTTTACTGGTGCGCGGCGCGGCGAAAATTAATTGTTTCGACAATCGAAAAAAAGTATTGACATTTTTACACCATCTTGTCAGGCTCATTGAGCTGATCATTTTGATACCAAATTTATCGGTATAGCGCGCAACTCATTTTGATTCATGAACACGCTACTTACCTGCTGCCGTAAATGGTAAAGCGGCAGCCCTCGCGCCCCAGCGCGGCAGCGAATTGAAAAATTTAATTCGAAAATTGAAAATGGGCTGCAACGCAAGGCAAAAAAATCCACGTAGGCGTAGCCATGCCATAAAAACTCAAAAGCAAGCGACCGAGTTGACGGAGTGAAGGTTAATTGTTACCCCGGGCTAAAACGGAATATCACATTATCTTTAGAGAGAACAGCCAAGAGACACTCCCCGGTCAAAGGGAGCAACCAATTTATTGGTTTTTGGTAATTTTACTTGTTATAGCATTCCAAAATTAGAATGTTGTTCGTGATCGCTAGGAGGTCTTTTCTAACTTTATATCACTTCTGTCTCTTTTATAAATTAAGGATAGAAACGAGTCTCACTGATGGAATTTTGGTCATTGTTAGAGATACTGCGGTCGGATTCATTTGCCAGATAAAACAAGAATTCCTTTTCTAGAGTAAAGGTAAATTCAATGAACAAAATTTGATATAAACAAGGGGCTATCATACATGACTTTAATGACGTCCTTACTACCCATTTACCAGGATCTAGCCACACTATGATATCATATTTCCCATACCATAATTCAGAACTGGTGATCTACTAAGAGAAATGGGATTTGCCGTACCCTAAGTAGTCTTAGTTGAATAAATAGTTGGTCTTAGAATGAGAAATTTGTGCATTATTTTTGTGCACAGTAAATTTTGCACACAGAAGCGCCTCTCGTTTACCGATAATATCTTGCTTTCCGGCTGGTTCCTTAACTGTCACCCTTGAATCAATCTCTCATGTAAAAGGTGTGTGCACTAAATATGTGCGCCACGTTTGTAGCCTCTTTATTTTTGTTATCGCTCCGATCGCACAATTAAATTTCGCGCGAATTTTATGTTCTAAATTAGACTATTTCAACTTTAATCAACAATATAGTCCTGTTATTGATTGATTATTTCCGTGTCTTATTCTGATTAAAATGAACCGCCAGTAACGAATAGTACGTATGAGGTACGTACTCTGCGCCAGCTTTCTTAAAACTCTGTCTTAATTTAATTAACATCACAGTTTTCTGCTTTGTGAAGCTAAATCTAATCATGGCATGGAACTGTCGAGGATTGTTAACATGGCTTCTCGATCGGGTTGGCCTTCTCCGAAACAGGCTGAACCAGTTTTATCAACGCAATTTTTCCTCAGAGATCTCATGATATCGATCCCTGCGAGCGATACCCTGGATTGCTACTTTATCTAATCACTCCACCTCCAATCAGTGTAATATGATTGTTTCTGGTCTCTTCCAACAGTATCTCGAGAGTTACGACGCCCTCTTCCCGGGCTGGCTCGCCGCCACCGGCCGGCCCTTCTTTCACACTCCCTTGACAAGCAGTACATCTACGATTTTGTATAGATCGCGGTCCAGCACTGCAGGTTGCTGCTGTACAAGTGCTCCGTGTTTCTGTCTTCTCGTCACACACTGCAATGAAGTGGTAACGTTGTTGATTTGATACTTTACTTGGTGTTTAGTTTTGATGTTGCGTGTTTGGTAAGGTCGTAAATGATTTCAGGCTATGTTTTTAGTAAAATTGCAAATTCCAATTTTTCGAATAAATAATGGTTTCATCACCACTATTCATGCATGGCATTAATAAAGAATAAAATAGAGACCTCGTAACATTGCAGATGCCACATACCGTCCGCTGATTGTACTGCAGAAAATAGTACCACATACTGTCCGCTGAAAATAGTGCAGCTTGTTGGTCCAACAGTTTGTCATACTGTACGTGATCCAGTCTTGAGACCGGCTCACGTTGATTTCATTAGTGTGACACTGATTTAATTTGAGTTTTGTAAGGTATCAGTTTCAACAATATATACAATATGGATAAATGTATCATTGTTAATGGTAAGTTTTATTGGCTAAGATTTCGGTTTATTTTGCATATTCTGTTTAAAAAATCTTGAGTAAGACCTTTGATATCTTTGATATTGCAACACAATTTATGAATGACTTCAAGTTTTGGCTTCTATCTTGACAAAGAATACCGGATAATTCGAAAAACGCTTAAATCCCAAAAAACAGAAAAAAACGAATGCTACAGTAATTTCTTTTTGGTCACAACCCGCTCATTTTTCTCTAGTCATGTTACTTATACCGTTAGAAGTAGAATTTAATGATGAAGTAGTGGTAGAATTTAAGGATGAAATGCTTACCCCTGATATCGAAAGGTTAAATGTGCACCCGAATCGTCCATAGGCTGTACAGTTTTGTTTTTGTCGTTGAAGTATCATCCACTCTCTCAAATTTCCATTTGAAAAATGAAGAGCATAACCCACTTTATGTATAAGAGGATGATCTAAAATTGTTATAATCGCGTTCATGCTTAATTTAATCTTATCCAGAGTGTTGGTAATATATCAATATTCAATAGTCATGTCAGTACTAAATCTTCATCACCGGCATCACAAACTGCATCTTTGACAGTGTTATACGCTGGTTTGCTGATGATACCAGACTCATGAGATTAATTTCAACTTGTGACGATATGTCACTGCTTCAACAAGATCTAGACAGAGTCGTTGAATGGTCCTTGAGGAACAACATGGCCTTACACGAGAATAAGTTTAAATACATGGCCCACTTGTGCAATAAGTAGAACCGCAACCTCATGGAACAACTCCCATTCTGCTCGGATACATACCAATTCTCAACAAGCAAAGGTATGCTCACTCCAGTCAACTGCCTTAGAGATCTTGGACACTATACAAATCCCTCGTGCGCAGCTTGTTGGAGTGCTGCTGTCCAGTCTGGAACCCCAAAAAAACTCTGACAGTTAAGAGCTTGAAGGAGTTCAGAGGACCTCTACTTCCCGGATAGCTGACTGCCAGGATCTTGACTATTGGGAGAGACTGCTTAGGCTACATCATACTCCACATGTGGAAGATACTACATGGTTATGTTAGCAATGATCTTCACATTGAGTTTGTCAGTAGACCACGAACAGGCATTAAAGCTTAAGTACCCTATTCGAGAAGTGGTTCTGCGAAGGACACCAAAGTCTTTATGACAACTTATTAGCAGTAATAGGACCTCAACTCTGGAACTGCTTACCAGTCCAGATCAATAAGGTTAGGTTAGGTTAACATTTGCTTACATTTGGGACTTGCGTGTCCCGTGCCATTATCATTTTGCTTCAACAGTGCAAGGTGGATAACGACTCTCGTGGCACGCTCAAGGTCTAAAGATTCTTCAAGCCCGTGCAATAGAAATTTTGTTGTTCGTTTATGATATTGTTGTAATATTTTGCTTACCCTTGTTCCGGTAAACAAAAATCTCCCGTCAATGTGTCTCGCACTTAGTGTCTTTCCCTTTGCGTAACTGCACCGCTCGGACTAAAATGCCATCTTACGTCAGGCGCATTCGGTTTTCTAACATTATCCTATAAATTAGCCTTTATTGCTTACAAAGACGGCAAAATTAGAGCTAACACGTTTAACACATGAAATCATGTGAGGGTGTGATGAATGACGTGCATTTTACATCTATTTCTTTAATCTTCGAATAATTCTAAAAGAATCCTGTAATAGACAATTTTCAATGCGATTGTAATTCCTTGCTCTCTTTGCATTACCCTAGTTCTTATAGACAACAAATTCTAAGCAATACTAATTGCCCCTATTATTGTTATTATTCCTACTCTCACTTAAAACACAAGACAATTTTGTTTAACAGCTACGCTTGGTAATGTTGCTAGCGTCAATTGACACGAAAACAAACATTTAGGTTGCATTTCCGCGGTGTTTCGCACTCATTTTTAGTAATTGCTGTGGCAGATCTCGTAAGTTGTCGACAACAATTAACCCATTTTGTTTGATCAGTACAAGCCGAGACGTGCGTGACTGCTTAATGGATACACTTAAGCTGAGACGTGCGCTGTGTTTTGTTAGTTGGGTGGATTAAGCTTGTACGTCCGAAACTGATATTAGAATATGCTCACTTTTAAAGCGATTCCTTAATTCCTTAATTGTAGCTCTACTAAAATAAATGTACCGATAACCTCCATATCACAAGCCATAACTTTGCGTAGTTGTGTGTGTGTGGAGCCAACACTAGGCTACTAGCTGCTACAGACATAACTTTGCGTAGTTGTGTGTGTGTGGAGCCAACACTAAGCTGCTAGTTGCTACAGACAGCTAAGTAATTACTCGCTATCTCCTGCGCAACAACTCTGTTTCCTGTAGCTGATATTAGAACATTTAGTTGGATCATTATGGAGAGGTAGAAGTACCACTACCTGCCTGCCTACCTGCCTGCATGCTCTCTTTATATCGCCTATCTTTTTTTAGCCTCAAACCTGCCTGCTTTTGTTGCCAGAATACTTTGCAAACTCGGAGTACCGCCTGCGACTAATGGTAATTTTGGAAATATTCTTATCATAAACACTGCGCTGGTATTTACCCTGCGTTCTGTGTGTTATTTAGGTTTTGTCTCCAATCGGAAATCGTGACAGATCGAAGATATGTGCTTAGTGACCAAATTGTGTAGGATTTGTAATTAAGGTATTTACTGTACAATGTACATTTTAGCTGCTTTAAGCTGCTTTAAAAGGTACATTTTAAAATGTACATTTTAGATGTTAACTTTGTTTCTGACGTTCTTAATCGCGTTAATCGCTGCAATGCTTTTGAATTTTGAATTTTTCTCGTCTTATTGGGGACTTATCTTCTCTATTAATAAACTATTCACAAGATTCATTAGTTCCTTTCTGCTACATACTTAACTTTGATTAACTTATCTCATTACCGTTTATGGCTAATATAATTCTAAAAACTTGTATGTTAAAAACCAGCAATTTGAGTAGGTGGAATTTCCTTGTAATCCTAAAAATGATGTCTACTGTTATCATCATGATTATTACAAGGACCTTAACATTGGTGTCATATCAAGGCTTCTGCTCATAACTTGTAGCTTTACTTTAGATCTGCGTAACTCAACTCAAAACTCAAACAAGGCTGTTAGAAATAAAGGTATCGCTGAAAGTTTATTTTTACATGCACTTCGACTGAGTCAGGTTTAAAACGTTGCATCATCGCTATAAGTAGTTGTTTATCTTTACATTACTTGACTTGTTCCAAGTCACGTGACACGAATAATCTTGTACCAATTCTGATCACCTGGCGTATCTTTGTGTGTTATTGTATTGGCAATATTTTATAATTGAGTATTTGTAATTCGTCGTCTACCAGTACGTCAGATGACTTTGATAATAAAATTATTGATCGTCACTATGTTTTTTGTTGCTTTACGCTGAAACAATGCCAGGTTATGATATTGAATAACTTAATAGTTCAACGGATATGAATTAAGTCTCGCCACGTCATCAAAAAGGATTTCAATCCTTTGAAAGTAATGAAATGCCTGGTTAAAGATTGTGATCTTACATTTGATAAATTTTAATTACATTTTTGGTAACCGATAAATCAAAAATTCAGTTCAACTTTACATTGGCATTCGTTTAAGAAATATGGCGATTTTGCGTACATTTTGCAAAGAAAAAAGAAATTATGAAAATTCTGAAAAATAAAAACCAACTATCATAAATATCTCATCTTGCGGTTTAAGAGTTACTAGAATTTGATACCAAAATGGATATGATCTACATAATAGTTTACTTTTCAGATGTGTATACTCGGGAACTGTTCAGACTTCAGATAAACGATTCTTAAGTTGTAAATGAGGGATGAATAGTGTCGAGATTTTAATGAATTACTAATTAAATCGACCGCTTTACTCCGAAGTTTAAAAGTATGATTTCTCATGATATGGCCCAATGCTCACTATCCCGCACACCCGTACAGTCTTATACTTGTACTTACCAAGGGCCAAATCCCAATGTTTATGCTATGCGCACTATGCAATCTAATTCCTCTGGTCGGATATACGATAAATATAACGCTGGTAATTCGTCCGGACCTGTTTGTTTTGTGGAATATACTCCAAGATCGTACATTTCTCTCCAATCTCTCTAGTGACCGAGCGTTGTGTCACCAGTCTTGTCGACATTGGTCCACACCACTTTCTGATCCGCAGTGCTTTCTATTCTTAATCCTATTAACTGCTTCCGTACTATGCTTCCTAGTTTCTGATCAGTGATCGCACAGTTAGGTATGTACTGCTTCCTGTACTTACAGATACTTTTCAGAAAACGCTCATTCTAGTAAACCCATCGTTTGATTCTTTTAGCTTTTTAGGGACTGTCCAGAAAACCGATATCAGAAGTCAAACAATTGTGCAAAAACATTGCCTTTGAAAGTTCATTTTTTGGTATTCTCAGCGTTTGGAATGTATGCACACCGGTTTTCTCAGACGTCAGTCAAATATGCGGATTTTAGACCCCTGAAATATGCCGAGGCATCTCTTTCTACTTCCAAGCATTTATACCGCCTTTAAGATGCATCTGCTGTTGAATGGCCATGTTTATTTAGGATATTTTTGCCGTCGTTACTCAAACAGCCAGCCACCACAGTAATTGACCTGCCAATGCAATGTCTTCGCCGGTTTTCTTCTGCGGTTACCTTTTCATGTGCATTGCAGGTACGATCTGGTCTTGCCACGATTTGCTTCCCACCTTTCAGTTTATGTTGTCTATGTTAGGTCTAAGGAAAAGTTAAAATTGTGCTTCTAAAACGTAGAAGTCTTGCCTGTAATACTCAATTATGCCTTTCTTTCAGGATGTGTCATCATTTTCTGTCAATTGTCATACATTAAAAGTGGGCGGGCACAAACATCGGCTGAGCATTGCACTAGCAATTTGTATCTACTCGTGCTTGTCCAATCATCGAGAATGCGTCACTTGTTCTTTTAGCACCACTCAGTCAAATTAATTACCTTTTAGAATTGTCTGCTTAGTTCAATCTATTTTTATCTAAGTATGCTTGCATTTCCATATGACCCATATATTTTAAAGACATCCGCCACGCCTTCGACTTAACGTTGTCCCATTCGAAAACTATTGATTCAAGATTGTGACACTGATAAGAGGAATAGAGGGGGTGGGAGTTTAGCCATGATGTGTTATGAATATGAGCAAGGAGATTTTGTCCATACAAGCAATTCCTTGGTTCTGGGGGAATCAGTGATTATTCATCATTGTGTGAAGATTTGAATATCGTAAGTGATTCACCGATTGTCGATTCCTTAAATTTGCAATTTAGGATTCAATGGAGTGATTGTCCTATGAGACTGCAAACCTAAGTTTAAACAGTTAAAGTCTGATTTTCTGCAACCCCTCTCTTCTACGCAGCGTCACGAATCGGACTCAATAGTCAATGGTTATAGCATTGGTGACAAATTTACCCTACTCCATCAGAAATTAGATTCATCGCCAACTGAACTTGATTTTTACATGACAATCCGAGCGTGGGACTTCAATACAACACATAATTGTTATGGGCCAGATTAATCTAATTCCAGCCGCTTGGTATTCCATTGATTTTGTCAGCATAATTTCTTATTTTTGTTCCATCGTCTTTGAACTGTTTGCTCCCAAGTTAAACTTGGTCTTTTATCTATTTCATTTTTATGATCGCTATTTCTTCCAAGATGGTACTGGAAAGCAGTTTGAAGGAATTCCAGGCTCTAAATTTGCAGAATGAGATGCTCAACCTTGATCGAAAGGATAGATCGGAGTCGTTTGGGACGGCGAAATGTGTAGACGTCCCTCAGTCCGAACTCAACAAGAACCTCCTGGCTCTATTCCTTGACGAAGAAGACAAAGTTTCGGTTCACGCTGTGTTGGCCCAACTTAAGCGTAACGGTATCCGGCCCTTCTCAGACCCCAGACTTGTTAATATGATGAACAACCTCTCAATCGATCCTAACGGTCTCACCATTCCAAACGAAATCGGGGTGAAGAAATTTGTATCTAAGGATGAG
Source organism: Mnemiopsis leidyi (assembly GCA_000226015.1). Classification (NCBI taxonomy): domain Eukaryota; kingdom Metazoa; phylum Ctenophora; class Tentaculata; order Lobata; family Bolinopsidae; genus Mnemiopsis; species Mnemiopsis leidyi. The sequence goes on from JH153427.1 coordinate 39,773, forward strand.
TTTCTGAACGCTTGCGCTTCTTCAAACAACATTCTCAACCAGTCCCTAGGTTCCAATCTTGTTGTGCCGGATTTCAAGGAGTTTGTAGCTGAAATAAAGAAACTTTACCTCGAATTGTCTGACTTTAAGGGGGGCGCCAACGCTGATTACATTCCTCAACTTTCCAGAGCTAACCCAGATATGTGGGGCATCGCTGTCTGCACTATCGACGGTCAACGATTCGCCATAGGTGACGTAGACATTCCTTTTTGCATTCAGTCCTGCAGCAAGGCTCTTAATTATGCGATCAACGTTTCAGAGTTGGGCCCGGACACGGTTCACAAATACCTTGGCAAGGAGCCAAGCGGCATCGGATTTAACCAAATAGCCTTAGACAAGCACGGCCTCCCTCACAACCCCATGATAAACCCCGGTGCTATAAGTTGCTGCAGTGTCATACGTCCCAAGGACACCTTAGCTGACCGGTTTGACCACATCACCGAACAGTACAAGAGCATCGCCGGTCACGAGTTCATCGGGTTTAGCAACGGCACTTTTCTATCGGAAAAATCTGTTGCTGATCGTAACTTCGCGATAGCCTACTTCCTGCACGAACATAATGTCTTCCCTAAGGAGACGAACCTCAAGGAAACCCTGGACCTGTACTTCCAGTTGTGCTCAGTGGAGGCAACCTGCGACTCAGCAGCCGTGATCTGTGCTACCCTAGCTAACGGTGGAGAGTGTCCCACAACTCGGGAAGTGTGTTTGTCTCCTGATGCTGTCAGGAACACTCTGTCCCTCATGTTCTCCTGCGGGATGTACGACTATTCCGGAGAGTGGGCCTTTGAAGTGGGTCTCCCCGCCAAGTCGGGGGTCGCTGGTTCTATCTTCATGGTGATTCCTGGACTGATGGGTATTTGTGTGTGGAGCCCTCCTCTTGACGAGCTTGGTAACAGTTTTCGAGGAGTCGAATTTGCCAAGAGACTTGCACAACGATTCGCCTTCCACCAGTTTGATGTTATCCAATGCAATCAGACAAAGATAGACCCTCGCAGGAACAAGAACTCTGAGACTAGAGAGATACAGATCCTGAACCTGATCTCAGCAGCTAATAACCGTGACATGGTTCTCCTTCACAAATACTTTGAGATCGGAATAGATTTCAACATAGTTGACTATGACAACCGAACTCCGCTTCATTTGGCGGTGGCAGCTAATCACCTGGACGTTGTCAAGTTTTTGATTGAGAAAGCGAAAGTTCTGGTGAATCCGATAGACCGAATGCACTCGACTCCTATGGACGAAGCTTTGATCATTGCTGACAAGGACGTGATTGCTTATCTACGTAAAAAGAGGGCAAAGACCTGTGAGGAGGTCACGAAAGAAGTGTCTGTTCAGTATTAGGTTCTAACAGTTTAGTAGCCAGGAGTCAATGGATCGGATAACTGGACATTATGACTCCATTTAAATACAATTAGACATTTTTAGATTAAAATTTTGGACTACTCTTCGTGAGAGTTTGATTTTAAAGCCTTTTCTTGTTGAAGTGTGAAATCAATGTTTTAAAATTTCAGAGGTGTAGTAATTCTTAAACCGCAAGTGCTGTTAATAGTGAATTAACAAAATTTTGAATTTACAGACATTTGATTTAACAGAATTTTGTCTTTTTTCAATGCTTAAAAATTTACAATTTTTCAAGACAAAGTAAATTCAAGTTAAAGCTCTGGGAAAACCGGGGGTGCCGTGCGTGACACCCTCGTACCCCAGAGACGATTCCCTGAACAAATTTAGAATTAGTTTGGTTGCAGGATAAAAATTAGAGTTCCTTATCTTTTGATTACTAGGGGCGATGGACATAGGTCTATTTTCCGGATTCCTTAAAACAAAATGAGTCAGTGCAAGACTAGCCTTTAATGCGGAAGTAGCCTAGTCATTTTATACAGACTACAATTACTTATCCTTTCGAACACAGGACCACTAACAGGGATTTCAGCATTTCGCCGATTCACTCGGCAAAACTTTTATAATCGGTTTAAAATTACGGTCAGAATTCAGTTACTCTGGCGTAGAAATTTGCCAGTAGTTCAAATTACCATATCAAATGCCATACGTACTCCAAATTGGTACTCATGATAGGAAATAAAACTTCCTAAGACCTGCATTAAGTTAAAATGGCCCCTCGAAAACTACAGTAATTCTGAATACCTGACAAGTTTCAAGTTTCTTACACAGTACATTTTTACGTGAACTTTTAAATCAGAAGTAGAAATTGGGGCTCGAAATTAGGACTAAATAGTCTGCTATATACCATGTACTCCTTCATCAATATTTCAAATTATTTGGAAGAGAACTGGCGGAGTCGTCAAATATTATCCTGTGGCTATTTTCTTGTAATAAGGTGTGAATATGATAGAAATCAATATTCGTTGAGCTAAATCGTGGTTGTTATTATTTCTTTACCAGTTATAACCAGTATGCAATGTTAAGTATGTAGTTAGTTTTTATATGATGTAATGGCTCATTATTGTCTTAAGCTTGTTGCAGAAATTCGTTTGTGTAAATTGAAATCAAAGCATAATTTTCTGTAAAGCACATTTCATGTAAGAGTACATGAGTTAGAGCTAGAAGGCCTATCATAAGTTACTTGTAATAAGTGAGTACTGTAGACTTGATTAGACTTGAATTATAAACGTTGAAAGTTTTAGTATGTAAGTTAATAAATACAATCGATGTGGAGGATTGTAAATAAAATGGTCGAAAAGTGAAAATTAAACATACAGTTTAAACGAAGATCGCTGAGGAATAGAATTATAGATATTAAAAGGGAGTTTCTCTATTGGTACAGCATCGTTGTTTTGATGTGCCTGATATTCATGGTAATGGTAGGTAAATTCAAAAATTCTCATTAGATGTGTTTTTCGACGTTCGTTTATTTCGGTCTCCGTATAGTTTTTGTATAATTTCGGTCTCCCTATTCCTTTTGTCCGTTCAGCATAAGTGAGCTTGTTTTACTGTGTTTGATAATTATATGTTAATTCTATACGATTAAGTTTCGGTTCACGTGAATCCATTGCCTTGTTGCGTTCATGGTGGCTTTTCAATCGAAATCGACATGATACTAAGTTTGCTGTACTTTTTAGTTAACAAACTTAATCTAAATGAATTGTTCATTGTTTAGAATAATTCGTTTGGTAACCATCTGGAAACTGAGCAATATTACACCATACTGCCCTAGAAATGACAGAAGTACTTAAAGCCGAAGTGACCAAAGCTCCAAAGATCCACATCGAGAATCCTTCACCGACCCCAAAGAATGGACCAGATTTCCGAGTTTCCACGTCTCCGGTTCTTGAAAATCAGGTGTTGGACGGGATTGCCACCCTCTCTTTTTCAGAAAAGAACGACGACGAAAAGGACATCAGCCCAACACTACTGAGTTTGTTCGTGGACGATAACGGTCAGAATGTTATGGTCCACAAAGTTCTGGCCCAACTGAAAAGGAATGGCATCAGACCATTCACAGATATTAGATTGGAGAAAATGATGGATAAATTGTCTGTTGATCCCGAAGGTCTTACAATTTTAAGCGAGATCGGGGTCAAGAAGTTAGTGCCGGTTAATGAATTCAAGGACGCCTGTCGAAGCTGTGCTTTGGTTTTGAACAAGGCCCTGAGCTCGAACTTAATAATCCCAGACTTTCAGGGATTTTGTGGTGAAATCAAAAAGATCTATGAAGATTTGAAAAAGGTAAAGGGAGGGAAGAATGCAGATTACATCCCCCAACTTTCCAGGGTGAATCCTAACTACCTGGGGGTGTCAGTTTGCACTGTGGACGGTCAGAGGTGCTCCTTTGGGGACACTGACATTCCTTTCTGCATCCAGTCTTGCAGTAAGGCACTCAACTACGCTATCAATGTGGCAGAGCACGGTCCTGGATTTGTCCACAAGTTCCTCGGTAAGGAGCCTAGTGGTGTTGGTTTCAATCAAATTGGCCTGGACAAAAACGGACTTCCTCATAATCCCATGATAAACCCAGGTGCTATCAGTTGCTGTAGTGTCTTGAAAAAGGACGAATCTCTTGCTGACAGATTCGATTATGCTACAAACGAGTATAAGAAAATGGCTGGCGAAGAGTTCATCGGATTCAGCAATGCCACATTTCTGTCTGAGAAGTCTGAAGCTGATCGGAACTTTGCTATCGGGTACTACCTGAAAGAACACAACGTGTTTCCAGAAAACTGCAGCTTGTTCGAAACTCTAGATCTCTACTTCCAGCTGTGCTCTGTTGAAGCCACCGCAGACTCAGCATCTGTGATCAGTGCCACTTTAGCTAACGGGGGAGTGTGCCCCACCACCAAGGAAGTTTGTGTCACTGCAGATTCCGTCAGGAATACACTTTCTCTTATGTACTCTTGTGGGATGTATGACTACTCGGGAGAGTGGGCGTTTGAAGTGGGCCTTCCTGCCAAATCAGGGGTGGCTGGATCTATTTTCATCGTGGTTCCAGGAGTCATGGGTATTTGCGTGTGGAGCCCTCCTCTAGACGAGCTTGGTAACAGCTACAGAGGAATTCTCTTCGCCAAGATGCTGATCAAGAAGTTTGCTTTCCATCAGTTCGATACAGTGCAAGGAGACGTGAAGAAGATAGATCCCCGACTACAGATCAGACAGGAGACAAGAGAGATGCAGATAAACAACATGCTCAGTGCTGCCAGCAACAACGACATGGTCCTTCTGACCCGCTACTTCGAGAGTGGAGTGGACTTCAACATGCCAGACTACGACAACAGGACCGCTCTCCATTTGGCCGTCTGTAACGGTCATCTTAACGTCGTTAGATTTCTAGTGGAGAAGGGGAAGGCTGATGTTAACTTTTTGGATCGGTGGCAGAGCACTGCGCTGGATGAGGCTGTTAAATACGAGTTTTCGGACATTAAGAAATATCTAGAGCGAAAGGGAGGCCTAATGGGAGCGACTATTTTACAAAGAGCCACAATGCAGTACTGATCTACAACTATCTTCCAAGTAATTGCCGGGTTTTAAGAAATTGTTTGTGATGTTGCGGTCTGTGGATAATCGCTTCTAGTCGTGCCAAGAGCGATTTTTGCATGTATTCAATTTTAAATAGGTTTTAGACAAGGAAAGAGTTTAAGGAAGATTTATCAAAAATTCCCGGATTATGATTCAAATTTAGTGTTGAAACAACCATTAATATTTACTAAATCCAACCCGGAGACCTCTTTCTGACAAAATTCGTAATCGACCATGGCAGGTTGTTTTTGATAATCTTCATTCTGGAGGTTAAGTTAAGATTTCACAGACTTAAGTGATAAGATAATTTTTACTTCATAATTAAAATTCCTAAATTGCAGTTGAACTAAACTGTTGTGCTAAGCATGTTACAACTGCCGCTTGCGACTTGGAGGATTTGTTTGTCTTTGAATAATTGTAATCCTTGGGTGAAAATTCTCATTTCTTATTAAGCGAAATTGTATAGATAATAATTGCGATTAGGATTGTTTTAATTAGTATTCTCATAATGTGGATAAAACTCTTTCTAACCTCAGTATAACAGTTATTGTTAGTATTTAAACAGAAACCCTAGAATTTTAACTCAATTCATTTTACAGCATTTGTTATTTAAGAATTTAGTTCTGATTTTTTGTACAGTTTTAACTTTTTAGGTGATCAAAAGAAGTGATGTGAAGCAAATTCTAGTCGCTTTTTTCGAAACAAATAATTTTAAGTATCCCGATCTTAAATGGAATTCGCTTCACTATCACAAAAGTGTACTTTTGAAAGATTAGTCCACTCAAAAATTTAAGTTGTTTCGGACACCTTGAATCAAATAGTGGTTTTGGGCGTTCTAAGGGCTTGACCAAAGAATATAATTTAATATATAAGTAAATATTGAAAAAATGCTGTGGCAATTCTAATATTGCAATGTTTTGATTTCGATAACTTCCGCTATGCAATCAAAAGGAAATATAAAGAACGCCCAAAAAGTTTAGGTTGTGTTTTAATGAACTGTATTTTTGGAATGACAATTTGCATATAAATCCTAGCAACATGAGCGACTGCATGGAAAAATTAAAAATGTTATGCAAAATTATTTCAAATTTACTGATTAAATGTTTGTCATCCATTTGTAGTTCGATTGCCTAAGCTTAGAGATTAAAAAGGTCAATTGTAATGGGTCAGAGTATTTAAAAACTTTCAGTTCAAAACAAAAAAGGAATTAGGAAACCCATTTCATGATTGGTCCAAAAATGTCAACATTAATTCGTTGTTGAAATTGACTAAATTGTCTCAATGCCCTTGAAACACCCAAGATTTCCGTTGATTCATCAACAAATTAACCCACAAACCTTCGATTTGTCGTGTTCGACGTAAGTTTCAAGGATCGGTATCAGTTAATTCGTAGATTAAGTAAAGTATCACTACAACATTTCTTTGGGAAGCCTGAACAATGTGTCGAAACATTATTGAATCTAATCTACCATCTGGCAATTTCTGATATCGATTTTCACATCAATCTGTCAATCGGTATAATCTCATGGAGTAATAAGATGACAGGGTCAAGTACTGGCTTGATTTCAATTTCATTACTTTCTCTTTTGCTTGTATACTTAGTAACGTTTTCGTGCCATTTTGCTTGCAGTTAGCCGAGGACTTTCACGCCGGGATTTATATTTGAATACAATCCACCAATGGAAAACTGGGATAACTCTAACTGGGACGCTTCAAATTCGAAAAAGCTTAATTGGAATGAGAAAAAGATACCAATTCCGGTAAGGGGAAAGGATTCCCACAAGAAAATTTGTTGTGGAAATGAGAACAGATGCCCTGAACTTTTTCTTGATCTCGGATATGACACCACCTCCGAAATTTCTAGTCCTGCAGAATCCATGGTCGGTGGTCCGATTCTAAACGATTCCATCTCTAGCAGCCAAATTAATTTTTTTGCTCATAGAATAGGCTTGGCTGTCAGAGATTTGCCAGAAGACACAAGAAGTGTGCAGTCTCTTCCTCTTGAATCAATCTGTGAAGGATCAAGTCAGCACAGTTTTGAGTACCAGTCTTCCTTGACGAAAGAATCCGGATGGGACTTAGCGATGCAGAACTACAGCGATAATCTCCAACACTCCACCGCTGGTGTCCCGCCAGCTTGCATTGACAGGCACCACCTCGAAGATTTTGTTTCTGGAGGGATGGTCAACGTCAAGAAGTTTATTTCTGCTCTAGATAAAACGGGCATAAACGTCTTTAAAGACATCCGTTTTCAAACACTGATGGATGCTCTTGCAGCTGAAAGGTCTGTAACAGACAATGACCAGATCCCTCTATTGAAAGCTATCCCCCTCGAAGAATTTGAGCAATCCTGTCGACCCAGTGCAAGCCTCATCAATCAAGCTTTGTCTGGCGAACTTATACTCCCTGACTTTGTTTCATTTTGCAAAGATGTCAAACGTCTTTTCCATCGATGTGATTGTATAAGAGAAGGAGAAGCATCCAACAGCATCATACAACCGTCTAAACAGCCTTCAGACCTGTGGAGTGTTAGCATCTGCACAGTTGATGGACAAAGAATGAGTGTCGGCAACCACACCACTCCTTTTACCATGCAGAGCCTCAGAGATGTCCTGATCTACACTCTCGCCATCACTGATTGCGGTGAGAAGGAGGTCCACTCTCGGGTGGGAAAAGAACCTGCAGGGGATGTCCATGACTCTCTGGTGTTGGATCGTGATGGTCTTCCCCACAATGCGATGATTCCTGCAGGCGCTCTTGCTGTCATATCGCTCCTCAAACCCGATCTCACTCTTCCTGATAGGTTTGATTATCTGTTTGGGATGTACGAGCGATTAGCTGGATTTGAAGGTATTGACTTTTCGAATACTAACTATCTTGCGGAAAAGATGTCGGCTGATCACATCTACTCAATTGCTTATCACCTTATGGGTCACTCAAAAGTATTCCCTAGAAACTGCAAAATAGGACAGACGATTGACCTCTATCTTCAACTTAATTCTATTGAGTGCACTACCGACTCCGCTGCCATTATTGCTGCCACTCTGGCTAATGGAGGTATCTGTCCTTTTACTGCTGAGGCTGTCTATTCTCCAGAGGCAGTGCGGAACGCTCTTTCGGTCATACATTCGTGTGGAGTAAGGAAAATATCAGGTTAGAAAACTGTATTGTACCCTGGTAGCGATTCCTTCTAGAATTTTCTCATCTTCAGAAAGAATTTCCAGAGGTGTTGTTTTATTCTATGCAATTTTTGTGATTAACAATTTCATTTTCTCTGATCAGTGATTAACAATTTCATTTTCACTGATCAGGTAAATGGTCGTTCGATGTGGGTCTCCCCGCCAAGTCCACCACATCTGGAGCTATCATGATAATAGTTCCTGACGTCATGGGTATTGTGATGTGGTCTCCTCTCCTGGACAAGTGTGGAAACAGTGTCCGGGGGGTCGCCTTCAGCAGGATGCTTACTGAACTCTTCTCTTTTCATACATTCGAGAATCCCTCCCCCGATCTTACCTCAAAGATCAACCCTGTGAGAAAATCTAGCCACGAAAGCAAAGATGTAAGTTCTCTGAGCTACAATGTAGCTGCTACATTGTGTGTTCAACAGTAAAACTTTCTGTTTTTGGTATAGCTTTCAGTTGTGGCTTTCTCTAGTGCTTGATGGATCATGAATTAATAAAACGCAAATACCAAACCTTGATAGCGTTATTGGCGGTTTCTTCTTATACAGATTTGTTGCTTGATTGATGTCGTGTGATCGTAGGTCCAGCTGGTGAACTTGTTGATTGCCGCAAACAAAGGGGACCTCCCTCTGCTTATCAGATATTACGAACAGAAGATTAACTTCAACTGGACAGACTACGACGGGAGAACAGCCCTACATTTGGGTATCGAGGGAGGACACCTCAATGTGGTCAAGTTTCTCGTGGAGAAATGTCTGGTACAGTTGATACTAGAAAATTATAGGAAAATGTTTGAATCCTTATACCTCTGAGCAAGAGTTTTTCTATCAAACCTCCTTCCTATTAAGTGTTAGACATAATAAGTACATTCTTCGGTGCACTTTCAGTTACCTAAAATCCAAACAGGTGGATGTAGGTGTACAAGACAGATGGGGACACACGCCCCTCGAGGAGGCAGTGAAGCAGGGTAACAGCAGCATCATCAAATATCTCCTTCTTCACCAGAATACCTTGCTGCCCCACATGTCCTCTCATGCGACTTTGTGAGGCAAATAATCGAGCTTGCCATTCCTGTCCTAATTTTCCATCAACATTAAGATCAACAGAATCTTTCTGCATTTTACAACAGTTATTAAAGCTCAAATGCAAATGTTTTCTATCCGGCGGTTTTTAACTGTAATAATAATTCTGGCAGCTGCTACAGTTAGATGTAGAAAATTCAATGGATTTAGGTAAGACTGGCATCACTTTTGATAATAGCACTCTAAATATATTTTTTCTGATATTCAAATGTAAAAATTTTTGTTTCCAACTGTATCGGAACACTTGAGCAGGTGGCCCTATAGTACAACACGAGCAATTTCTCTGATTGTCCTCCGTCAGCTGGCGGTATCCGATAGTACTCGCCATGTCAACAAGCCCAAATATTTCGCCGGGTCGACGTCACATTTTACTTCTTATCTGGCCGAACTTACGTCCCAAATTATGGAACTTGTGTAATTATAAGTCGTGTAGTGTTTCATTTCGTAAGTGAGCTGGTGTTTGTCAAACACAGCATAACTTTCTTTCTTTCTGTCATTCCTTGGTGTGTGTAAACTATTGGTCTGTGTTATCAACTGTTGTATTCTATCTTTAACAGTTACTAAACTCGTATCATTGTCTTTCTTTATCCATAAAAGGATCAAATCGCGATTTAAATTAGACAGCCCACACTGCTATAATCTAGATTGTCGAGAATGAATGAGAAATGAACTCTCTTTACACTGGACTGACTGCTCCAAGTGCCCGAGCTGCTAAGCTGGACCTGGACTCAGCTCGGAGCTTGTCTAAAAGTGATCCTACAAACCTTTCTAGACACCCCGCACTTCAAAACCTGGCAAACTCTTACAGCTACAGTGATGTAACTCGGTTGGTAATCGGATAGTTTTAGAATTATAGGCTAATAGTGGGATAACAATCGCACATATTTTTGTTTAATTTACCAGTAGTTTTTTTAATTTGTCTAACTAAGTGTTTGTAAATGACTCCATTCTAAAGGCAAATCGACAATTCATATTGAATGAAGCTTGTTCGTGATTTATCATATTTACCGTAGACGAATGATGAGTAACGACGTAGTATGGAATGTTATATTGAGACAATGGGAAGACATTCCTTTAATCGTTTCTCCTTGTTATTGTCGTCTTGGAATGTTGCCAGTTAGTTTGAAACTTTGAAGACAACTTTGAAGACAACTGCTATTGTGAAGATGATATTATTGGCTTCTGTGATAGACTTCTTAAGTTTGGTTTGTATAGTAGACCAGACTTTAATACAAATACTCGTTAGACTTAGCTAAGTCTATTTTATGTCAACAAACAATCTAACTAGGGGGATTTTCGGATATCAAAAATTCTTTAAATTAAGTTATAAGCTTTGCATATATAACTGAGTATTTTAAGGGATCTGGTAGTAAATTTCTTAGCAGAGAAAGGTATTTTGGGGAGAGGTCACAAATTTTAAAAAATTAGAAGCTAGAAAACAGTGCTATTTAGCTTTGATTGGTCAAAATTTGTGACTCTTCCCCAAAATAGCTTTACTATTGGTCGTAACTAAAACTCATTTAATTGTATTATGAATTTCATCGGAGTGATTCTAGTCTCTCCAATAGTCAGTACACAATTAAATCGTACATGATCAACATGTTATTCCGAGTAGGATATTTCTTGGTAACCGACTCACCTGAAATTACATAGAAGAACAAATGTTTACACAATATAGCCATCGGTGGTCACCTAATAACGGATATCTCTCGGTATCACAGATTTTCCAACACGTGACCCCTACCACCAAACCTGGATAGGTATTAAATATCTCCAACTATTACAGTACCATCCCATTAATATCTCTATTTTACTGTGCAGATACCGATAACGCTATATTTGGATTCCAACTGCTGGTCCTCTCGGAATGGTGTGGCTTGTTCCATGTTCATTGCCCCACCTATACCAGTATAACCACACTAAAATCGTCTCCAATATACACGGTACTACAGTATCCGCCATCTCCTGCATTACCCCGGACTAGGTTTATCAAAAAGTCGGGATACTTGAGTTCCGCTGCGCCAGATAATCGTTGTTGTGTACCTGACTATCTGTTTTATCTTATACTCCGTGACAAAGGTCCACAATAAATATAGAACTAGGTGCTACGCGGCCTATGTAATCACATATTGAGTTTAATTACCATGTAGCACGTGACTGAGTAAGGACCTTGTGTTGGCTGCATGGCAGCACGTGGGCGCGTAGAGCTATCACGTGACCCCCAGGGAGTCAGGCTATTGGACCGTTACATTAAAGTGTGTTGTTGCCGGACAGAATGGGCCAGCAGCTGGCAGTCTACGCTCGGTCTACTCTACTTCGTGTGAAATAGCGACGTGTTATACTTTTTACTCGATTTCTTCCGTCAATCCAATCAACCGTTGTATCGCACCTCCAGCTGCGATCTCCGCCTCTTTGTCCTCAGTTTTATACACTCTCTCTCGTATCTGCGTGTTGCTATAGAAACATCTCCCGACCTGATAAGCACAATTCCACTTACACGACTCCGAAACTCGCTGAGACGTGGTGTAGCGGAGGTAGACAGTTCACTTCGTCGTATCAGCGAGACACACGGAGACTCACCCTCTCTCAACACCCTCCGTGATACCGTCTCCAGATTAGTGTACGACAATGAGATCCAGAAGAACAACAACAATGTACACTTTGTGTTCTCGGTAGCGGAGCAGGAGGAGTTGTTGAATAGTAGTCCTGGCGGAGGGGGAGGGGTGGTGGAAGAGGAGGAGGTGGAGGGGTACAGTCTGGACTCTTCTGGATCTGAGGAGTTTTCTAGGTTTGTCATTTACTGCCGAACTTTGCACTATACTGTTTTGTTCTTGACATGGTTTGTACTTCATTTGCTCGTAAAGTTTGATTTGTAATGAATCGAGGAAAAATGTAAAACCATAATCTTTGTTATGAATAGGACTATTCGGTATGTACGCATCTTCACGACCATATATATATAGTTGTTTTAATTTCATCTACAGAAGCTTTGACATAACGCATTTATACATTATAACAGATAGATATAATCCTGTTCTTACACTATGTTTATACAGCCTAATAAGATTAATGCTCGTGAGGTTAGCTCAATAGTTTAACTTAGTATAATAGCTATATATTATCGAGCATCTAACAATAGAAACATTAAAACTCATTCCGCTTTACAATAATTCACTTAAACATTGGTGTTAAATATCCAACAAAAACAGTAAAATTTTAGTTTATAAAGGCGCTTCCAAGGCCGGGCACTTTGCCAATCTTAAATTATGTAAAAAACGTATTTCCCTTATCGTCGATTTTCGATGACATGTAATTGGTAGTGCAAGTTGCAACTTAAGTCTCAAGTTGTAAACAAATAGAATGTCTTACCATCTGACATCTCACTGACACTCAACACAGGTACGCATTTTTAACGTTTCTTATTTAACTGACTCATGTGGAGAAAAATTAATTGTTTAAATATCATCCTCCAGCTTGTGTGCCTCAATTCCATTTGGTATGTGTCTGTGTTTGTTTTATTCAACTCAGTCAAATTATCACTTGGAAATGAAGGTGAACCCTTTGGTGCACGTAAGCATTAAGCAATGACGATTGGACACTGAGTTAGGATCAGTTGGTCCGTTTTCCCGGCTAACCCTTAAGTATCATCCTGTTTTTTTCGATTCAACTCTAGTCCTCAATCCTCAATGTAGCAAGTTGTTAAATCCATAAAACAGTCGTCTAAATTGTATTTGCCGTTATTAATGTAAAAAGAAGGATGATGGCTGATGCGTGAAGTGTTAGTAGTAGTGATCTCAGCATGACGAGCTAAGCTGCGCGTACGGAAAAGAATAAGAAACTTACAATATTAAATCAGTCGTCTCCGGCGTGGTGTAGGGGCTAGCATCTGTGGCTCTCACCCACAAGACCCGGGTTCGATTCCCGGCGTCGGAACTTCTTTTGTCCAAATTATTTGTTCATGATTTTTGTCATGACTCGGTTATATCATTGAAATTATTCAACGCGTTAGACATGCACCAAAATGATATGTTGTCACATTCCTCACTGTAATAATATTTCTGAAATATCCCAGACCTTATTAGACAAGTGAAGACGCTTGTTAAAATTATGTCAATCATTGCCATATGCTTAAGCACTGACCTATAATTACAAATGTACATGAACTACTTAGTTCTTACTAGATACATTGAACAGTCACTACAGCACTCATAAGTAATTTAGTAGACCCCTAACTTTCTACCTGTGCTAGGCTGCGATCTCAAATTACACAGTACGTTATCTCGTGGCTTGCTGTGCTGTGTAATGTAATTACTCATTATAGAATTACGAGTGTAAACATCTCCCGATCGATCTGCAACTCAGTCGTCAGCAGCTATCATGTTTCGTTTCTTTGTCTCGGCACTGTCCTTCCGCTGTGACGAATTGTTGTCTTTTCTCATTGAATTTTGTGGAGTGACAAGTTTCCATTGAGTGTTGAATGTTGGAAATAAAACCGATAATTTCACGTCTACTTGTACAATGTTTACTTTGTTTGTACTTTGTCCCTGTTCTAAAACAGTGCTTACTGAACATCCACCTTACTCTGTACTATGTGAGAACATACGAAGATTTGTTTGGTAAAGTAGTAAAGTTTGCAGATATACAGTGTACAGTGTGCAGTGTACCGTGTACATTGTACAGTGTACACTGTATATCTACAAACTTTACTACACTGTACACACCGCTCCAGAGTTATCTCTCCACCGTTTACCGATCTCCTAATGACTCACTGCTCCACAATAACTGCGATACAAATCTCACACAATGCCCTGCATACACGGAGACACTGCGTTGTCAAGGACAACTATTAAAGTATACAGCCGGAAGTACAATCACCCTCGCCTCGTTGTCGTTCCATGGGCAACGTTTTTACTCCCGTACATTTAGTGCCAGATGTGCATATTATGTGCATATTACGGATAATATGTGCTTGTAGGCGTTTGTTTCCTTGTCTTGCTTTACCTCTTAATGTCAGAGCTTATTCCATCTTTGTATTTGCTTGATCAACATATCGTTCTTGATTTGATCGTACTCAAGTTGTCACACTCTGCGTAGGAACTAAGATATTATATTTATAGTGTAACGTGTAACGTATTATAGTGTGACAGTGTGTGTGTAACGTGTAACGTGTAACATATTATAGTGTGTGTGTAACGTGTAACGGGGTCTTGCTAGCTATGTAGAGATGAGTAGTAACAGTGTCGGTAGATCTACTTTCTTTGTCGATACTCTACAAGAAATCGCAGTCTCAGGGTGCGTTACAGCCTGTTTGTGTACTAAGTATATTTAGTTAAGTCTTAAGTCTTTACTATAATACTATCACGGACATACAATGTACACTGAGTACATACACTCACATTACATGCAAATAACACAACACACAATCTCGTCATAAACTTTGTAAAAAGTTAGTGTTTAACTCACATTTTCGTTGTGATATCAGGATTCAGGATCACGGTCTAGGTTTACTGGCAAATTTTTATTACAATATAGATTTAAGTCTAGATTAGAGGTTTCAAGGTTTACCCGAATAAGGTAATTTCTGCGCATAGCCCGATTTAAGCGTGGTTTTGTTCTGCACTCCCACATGGAACATAAAGTCTTACCCAGTGTTATTTCAGTGACGACGAAGAAGCACCGCTAAACAATGACGAGCACGAAAATGGTTCTGACAGGTAAACACAGCAGCACGTTTTTCTACCTTTTCTACTGTTCTGCAAAGTCAGGCGTCATATAACTCTTTCGAGATCAATCATTTAATCAAAAGTTACATGATACACCCGATATCTTCCAACCCTACCATATCTACAAAAGTAGACTTGAACTGTGTAGCCTGAAAAAGAAGGATTAAATTCCAACGTGTTCCATAGGAGCGAGGTGTCGTCCTTCATTAGGAGTAAATCAGAATCGTCAGCCTACTATCGCCGGTATCGTTGTAACTATATTCACTTGTAAGTGTGAGGAGTGATTTACTGCACCTTCTTCCACACTACTTCTTCATGTTGCTATGGTTACCACAGCTATCGTTGCTATGGTTGCTATGGTAAAGCCAAGAGTGATTGGCCAGCTGAGATTTTACCTTGAGTGATGTGATTTGTGGCCTTTGCTATTTTGTGATTGGCTAAAAAATTGCACTCAGTAGATTTTGCTCTTGAAAAGGTTTTGCGTATCATTAACACTGAAAAAGTGTTTTTTCATATACGGACAAAGTTATAAAAGTATTCTCTTACTCAGATCAGCATATCTTTTTAAGCAAACATAATACAATTCTTATGGTGACAATTAACTTTTACCTAGCATTGACTTGATTATCGACCACCACTCACCTGCAGTTGATTACAACTTTAAATTAAGCTATGTTTTAAACCTGAATGTTGCTTAGTAGGGGACTTGATTATTTAACTGGCTTACACATCCTCATTTACCACTTGTTATATGATTTTGTGCTGCTCGATATTTTCGTTTTTCTGTAACATGTGAATGACAGCAGTGTAAACCGAATGTTATGAACACAACAAAAGTGTAAGTTTTTCTCTTCAACAACATTTAAAAATAAAGTTTTATACAATCATAAAGTGACGAACATTCCCCGTTTGGAGGGGGGAATTAGATTACTGTCTCCTACATGAGCTCTTCCTACCACCCTTCACTCCAAAAAGCACGTACACTGCTGAGCTCCCGATGAATTACAACTGCAACTATCAACTATTCCGGAATGTGTCAAGCTGCAACTGGATTGTCTTCACGACTGATGAAAGTTGTTGAAACTGCCTCGGATGTGGGGATATGTCAGCGCGTTCCTGAAATAACACAGACTTTCTCGTCAAATATGCCACCGAAATTCGTTTCGTCTATCTTGATGTCAAATATGCCACCGAAATTTGTTTCGTCTATTTTGGTGTTTGAAGCAGCTTTTAAATATTGTTTCTAAAACGCTTTGTACAAATGGAGATGTAATCAAGAATCATAAATCGCTAACGAGGTCCAAATCAAAATTAGCCTATATGAAAGTCTACATGTGCCTGGCTGTGTTGTTATGGAAATTGACGTGCGTGCTAATTTCACGGATAATTGGTAACGAGTAATTAAACTACACGACACGCTTCAAGCAGTCAATGAGCTTGTTCATTGTTGTATACCGATCTGTTATCTTGTAACGACTGTCGTCTTTGTGTTAACACTTATTTGGTATTTTTCTGACTAAATGTTTCTGTGAACAGTCCCTCAGTTTTGGTATCTGTTAAAAATATAAAGCATTTATCAAACAGTTCTGATAAAGTGCTGGCAGTCAATAGTCATCTTATCTGTAGAACTAGACTGTCCAGAAAGCATTGTTGTGGTTAGTCACAGTTATCCCAACAATAGCTGTAACAATAGCAAGACAACTTGCTACTGCAATCTTGTTTCTAGGGTTCCCGGACTATATGAAGACAAGCTATATGGTGTCATCTGATACGTGTCTAACCCTAACCCTAATCCTAACAAGGTCTTCATATAGCCCGGTTACCACCTGTTCTCATGGTCCGCATTTTCATTGTGACTACTAGAGGACTCTACTGTTTCAGTAATGTGTGTCGTGATCATTCCCTCATACCCCCATTATATTAGAATATTAAACACGTGAACACATACTCAATTAGCACGTTTCTCTTGCTTGCGTTTTGTTGCGGCGTGGTGTGTATACCTATAGGCTACTAGGCTCGCTGCTCGCAATATTCTCTGTTTAATGTGCATAACCTCACTGCTTCTTTAGCCTGTCTTGTATGTACAGTTCTTCTAACTCCCACTTATACAATTTGTACTCCGTACACAGCTTATACATTGTTGGTACACCGTATTCTATTTGCTGTCCACGGGTCAGCTCGTTTCTCAGCGTAGTGACATCTATACATTTCTTTGTCTGGTAGTGTGTCACAGTACAGTGTATACGTTTTAGAAAGTATAAACCTAGTGTACGTCGAACGTGCTTTCTACACAAAATGTACACACCTCATGTAAATTGTACAATTTACATGAGGTGTGTACATTGTACCCTTTAAATTTAACAAAATGTACATAGTTGAATGTACGCACCAAGTGTACGCAGCTGGTGTACGAAGCTGGTGTACGCAGCTGGTGTACTTACACTTGAACTAAGTGTAAGTAACTGGTTTGTGTACAATCACACCTCACCACGTGTCCAACAATCGTAGTTTTCGCTTTGTCCGCCAGTTACGTATGTTCTATTGTATTTACTGTGAGTAGAGCAGCCAACACTTGACGATTTCTTTTATCCGAGCAATACACAGACACAGCGTGCTTTGCCATCCCCGTCATTTGTTCTGGGTAGTCATTAGCTCCGCTAATTACGGCCATATAATTGATTAGCCGTGTTTGGATAATTAAGTCTATTGTGGTTTCCTGTTTGTTACTTACACTCGGCTCGCTGCAGTTATCTACTTTTTTGATGCGGGACATTTGATGCCATCTCAGTATGTAACAGTGAAGTCACATGCAATATATGCAGGGTTGTATAAAAGTAACACGTAAATACAGCCGGTGATATAATTTTGTTCTGTTACTTAACGGAACCCCTACTTTCCTACACAATTTACATTATATTGCGTGTTGGTGCTATGCGATTTACATTGTTTTTCGTGCTGATACTTTTCTGGGTAATTCAAGTGCACTGCTATAATTTTATGCAAATTTACAGCGATCAGTCAGATCCGTCCGACAGAATTTAAACCGATGAGGATCCATTGTATTCTCTGTGCTATTTGTAGACACTTTGTTTGGCGTTAAACTTGTACTTATCATTTTATCAAGCTCAGTTTTATTTCCATTGATGAGTCACCATGATCTTACACGTACAATACGTGCAACACGTATCATGAGCCACTAGTTTTGCCTAACTGAGTCAGTGTACAGTTTGTCAAGTATCGTTGTTTCTTCCGTCGTCCGGCTTCTATTTTCCCATATCCCCCACTCTGTCGAGCTATACAATCCGTGTATACTCTCTCCGAATACTATACAATCCGTGTATAGTGTATACTCTCTCAGAACACTATACAATCCGTGTATACTCTCTCCGAATACTATACAATCCTTGCATACTCTCTCCGAATACTATACAATCCGTGCTACACAATCTGTGTATTCTCTCTCCGAATACTACACAATCTGAGCTGTGTATACTCCCTCACTCCGGATGAACTTCTTGTCAGTAGATTACCCGGTCATGTCCCGGAAGTACAAGACAGAGAAGGGGCACCGCCGTGCGGCCAGTATCGGGACAACCCTGGACAAAGTACTCCGTCCCCACGCCCCCCTCGACAAGAGCAGCAGTGCTAACTCCAGTTTCGAGAAGGGCTTCGACAAGGAGCGGGGAGTGAGGGTGTTGTCCGAGAGTAAGCTGAGGGAGGAGGTGGACTTGTTGGAGGGGAGGAGGAGGAGGGAGGGGTCTCCTCTCATCCTCCCTCCTCGACCTGCTTCTTTGTCTCCCACTCTGGGGTTAGTTCTTGTCGGGGGAACTATTTGGAATTGCAGTTTTACCACTTTACTCTAGTTTAACTCTATTTTCATACTAGTTAACTTTACACCTTTCCACGGTTTTACTCTATTTTTAGCCTTCAGTAAACTTAATACTAGTTTTATTCTTCTGAGGGCTATCCTAATGAAGCCTGATAAAACCTCATGGTTTAAGTTTTAGAGTGTCTAGCTGTGCTACTTACTATCTATGACTATCTATGACATGAACATCTATGACTATGATTATCTATGAATGGCTATAACTGGCTATAGAATTGGAGCTGCAAGTCAACAGAGACATTTAACTTCTATTCTTGACTAGCACCTAGTGAAATATCACACTTGTGTTGGGATGATAACACATTTCTTCCCCAGGGCTGACAGCGTATCCAATGTGAGCGAGGACGTTAGAACTAGTATAGAAGGGAAACTTCGAGAAGACTACGATGTTTTACTTAAAGAGGTCCGCGAGTTGCGGGTAGGTTTGCAAAACACTTTTACTTTTTGAAGAAACTTGTTTTCTTTTAAACCCTCTCAGATACAAACTTGGATAATCGTACTGCACTGCGCCTCCTTATGTTGTTGTATTGACATTGTTACTCATATGTTTTGCCCTGTTTTACCGATAACTCGATAAGTCTACCAACATTCCCTCAGGAAATGTACACTGAAGGTATTAGACAAGTTAACGAGAATCTAGCTCGACAACACGACTACTTTGTAGAGGCGATCCAGGGTAGTGACATGAGGATGCGACTCATTGACGACCGGGTAGATGATAAACTCGATAAATTCCAGTAAGTGTAATAGTGCCCCCCCGGCCCCCACCCCTTTGTAATTCGTAACAATCTCTTTGTTTTGTAGAATCTTTGGAGGTCTACACTCTACACCCATTCTCATCTGATACCGGCGTCTATTAAATTATTATGTTTTTCCGCTTTAGAAGATGATATAACTTAAACTTCTTCAAATTTTCAGTTATTCATCTGATGAGCGAATCAAAGAGATCGAAGAAAGACTTGATGATTACAAATATAAGATGACAAGATTCGAGGAATTGCAAGTAAATACTTAGAAATATATCGCACGATTGAACACTCACAAATCCAAGAAGGATCCCAAGTACAATAATAATCAAGTTTATGAAATCCTGTGCCCCAAATAAGATGAAATTCCACCACCCTGACCCCCCCCCCACCACCACCCTGACCCCCCCTCCTCCTCCAGGAACAGAGACGGATGGAGCACCCTCTGACGGGTAACGACATCGCCAGCAGAGGTCGTGACGTCATGTCCTCCGTTATCTCCCTCGGTCTCGCTACTGTCTCCCTCCTACTCTTCGTCTTCACCACCGCTGTCGACTGTCTCAAAGTGTTTAACGAAAATAACGCCTTGTAAGTGTTCTTCTTGTTTGTTATATTTGATGGATTATATAGTGAAATATTAAGTATAAGTTTAGATATTTAAATACATATGATTAGTTGTTACTAGAGTGCTTTCACCATTACTGTTACACTTACAGATAACTTGTCACTAACGTATTAGGAACGGTATTCGTGGGGAAGAGTCTCAAATTTTCAATGATAAAACACCTTATTTTTCAAAATTTTTTGGCTCTGCCTTAGTTCTGGGCGGTGAAATACTCTCAAATGGTCCAATGGACACAGATTGACCCCCAAAAACAAAGGTAGAAGCATTTCCGTTCACACTACTACTTGATTTCCGTTCACACTACTACTTATTTTGTTGCTCTTTATCTCGTCTCGCATGCAATAGCGATAAGAGATAAGCCGAATTGCTAACCTCGTTCGCGTTTACCACGACCAACACCATGGCTACTAGCAGCAACACGAAACGAGAACCAGTGAACCTTATGGTGGCTCCCTCTACAGGTCCTGGCACACTGCCAGGACCTCTTTTCCCCGGTGGGTGTGACTGTGGGGTAGGTGGGCCGGGTACAGGAGCTGAGACGGGTGGTTATTTCAACCTCAGCGTGCGCACGTGTATCGAAGTACTGCCGTTAATGTCTGAGGCGATGGTCCACAGGGAATTTAAGCTACTCGAGAGATTAGATCCCGAGTCACTCAACAAGCTTAACAGTAACTCACTGGAGTTATCTACGGTGAACAGTACACGATCTAAGCTACCTTTGACTGTCGTTGAGCGTAAGCGAGCGCTGCTGAAAGAGTCTTTGTCCCGGACTCTCGAGAGAAAGCCTGCGAGTACAATTCGTAATAACAATAATCTGGCCTCGTATATCCTCAGATCCCTAGAAGAAACAGAAAAAAGACTTGAAGAAAGCGTCGAGAAGCTGCAGGAACTCTCGAACAGCTATCAGACGAGAACAGTCGTCCTCGACGAGATCCAAGACCAACCAGCTGCAGCCGTCAGCAATCCAGATCCCGAGGTACCGCTCCTGAACGATCCGGTAAGAATAGCTGACTTCAATTTTGCTGATGTGTCTTTTGACGCTGTCCGAGAGTCCTTTACATTTGACCAGAGACTTCCTGGTAACAGATCATGTAGATACTTTGGCGAATTAGGTTACTCCTATGGCTGGATTAATCACCAACCAGCTCCGTATCCAGACAATCAGCTCCTGGACAACATCTTCGCTACCATCTCCACCCATGACCCTAGCTTCACGAAGAAAAACTTCTCGTGCCTTGTGACATACTACCAGGACAGCAACGCCACTATATACATGCACAGCGATGAAGAGTCCTCCATGGTTCCGGAGTCTAACATCTACACGGTCTCATTTGGGGAAAAGAGAACCCTACGTCTCCACAACACCACAGGTCCTCTACGCGAACTCCAGTTGGACCTCTCCCATGGATCAGTCAATGTCATGACAGCCACATCTCAGGCTCACTGGAAACATGGGATAAGTTCGGATCCAAGAGTGACGAAAGGACGTATCTCCCTCACCTTCCGGCACTTACAAGCCCCGCCAACCCCCCAACAGGACACCGAGCTGCCTCCCAGTCAGCCTATTCCTCCCATAGCCCGTGCCAGACGACCAAACCGCATTCTTCTACTAACTGACTCAGTTTATGGCAATACTCCAACTAACATATTTGATTCCATCCCCAATCACGTATGTATTAAGCGGAAAGAGTATCAGCTGACAAATCTGGACAAATATAGTGAGGAATTCAGCTACACTGACACTGTCATCCTGTCAATGGGAGTTAACGACTTGTCGAGATATGGACATGATGCTAGGTCCCTTGCCAGGACAGTGTCCCCTATCTTGCGTAGGTACGAACACCAATTCCGACACTGCAAGTTTGTCTTCAATACTGTGCATCTTTGTCGTGACCATCGTTGGCTGAACAGAGAAATTGAAAAGTTTAACAATTTTATGTTTGATCTTTCGCGTGAAATTTCGAATATCAGTTTCTTTGATAGTGATCGTTTTGCAAAGTTAGTTTGCCGTGAAAACCCTGATATGAATCCATATGCCAGTCGCTCTCGAGGTCCCATGTCGTCTGGGCAGTCTGATAACGGTATCCATCTGTCGCCTCGTCTGCGAAGGCTGGTATCAGATGAGCTAGTGAGAAGCATTGGCTTCTTATCTGGTGCTGACGGTGCTCGGTTTCGTAGTTGTAGATGGCTGAGACATGCCAGATTCCACTGCTAAATCACAGATTTTTGAATGTGAAGTCCTCCTTATAAGTACGAATACCACCCGCTTTGCACACGCAAACACTTGTGCCTTGATATTTTCACCCAAGGACTTTAATTTCCTCTTTCATGAAACCTGAAATTTTTAAAAAGTCCATAACTTTAACGAGAAACTCTCAGCATAGCAAATTTAATTCAACGATCTAAATTCTAATCCTACCAACTGAAAACCCTTTCCCTATAACATAAGTATATTAATCGACACTCACCTTATAACTATAACTACATCTGTAATAAGCGGTGCAATTAGAATATCTCATTTCTTATCATTTCTTATCTATCAATCGGTCCCCTATACTTTCACAATTGTTTCATGAACTCAGCTCTGCACTATAAAACACATCTCAGCATATCTGCTCTTCTCTGGTCGTGGTAAACGCTGGTCGACGCAATTCTCTAACTATTATCTCAACTTTAGTGAACAGGAAACCGTTAATTGAACCGAAATATTCTTCAGTTATTTATTTTAGGTGAACACAAACATAGAAATAGTATAAGACACTAATCATAAATTGTTAACCTCAGCTTTTACCTCAGTTTGAGAGGTAAGATTTAAATCTAGATTAGGAAGTAGTCACGACCTGTGTAACATACAAAACTTGAGTTTTCGTGGCTCAGGTCTGACAAAGTATTATTATAACTATAAGTATTATTATCTAGCTAAGAACTTTATATTTATATGACTAGTACAAAGAATACTAACTTGGAATGTAAAGTAAAGTGTATGGTATGTCCCGGCTGGTGCTATTCCAAAGTTAATGTGCGAACCTGCCATTGGTGTGACTGCACAGTGCATAAGAAATGCCACATTGCCACAGAGATAGCTTAGGCTGCATAAAATGTTGTGAATCAAATATTCCTGGATATTATACTGATAATTGCGAAATCATCGGTAAAACCAACTACATAAAGGCCGCTTCATTAAAGTTTAACCCGTATGATACCGCACATATAATCAACTCAATCGGTAACAGCACTGAGCAGGATGAAAACAACGAGTTGACTAACGATCTGTACACAAAAACAAGTCTGCTTCTCACAAACTGCAAATATCAGGAACCTTCTAACGTTACCCCGTCAAAAGCTGAAGAACTTAAGATACTATCACTGAATATTAGATCATTAATGAAAAACATAGAGGTCATAAGAGAAGAAATAGATACGTACTTAAAATTTGACGTTCTTTGCTTCAATGAGACTAATTGCAACGTAGAAAAATTGGTAAACGGCTCGAATGATCTTCTGATCGACGGTTTTCACGAACCTTTCTTAAAAGCACCGGTCCGTAAGTCAGGTAAGGGAGGTGGGTTAGCGATATACGTAAATAAGAAAGTGTGCAATGCCAGTAATCTAGAACTCGTAGACCCAGGACTCGATCCAGAAGACACTAGCGGTGAATTCCAAATACTTAAGATGCATAATTGTAAACATGAGAACAAAACCAAAGTTATAGTGAACTTCTATCGATCACCATCTAAAGACGTGAACAGATTTCTAAACCTACTTGACACTGCACTATACAAACTCGACCGACACTCTCGTAAACACGTACTATTTTTCGGCGATGCTAATATTGATCTTATAAAATATGATACTGATAACAGCGGCCAATGTCTCATCGACACCCTAGCTAAACACGGCTATGTACAGTCAGTCTCAAAACCCACTCGAGTAACAAGTCACAGTGCAACTTTAATTGACCACGTATATACAAACAACATTGAGGACACAATCAGCAGCAACGTATTGACAATAGATCTGACCGACCATCTTGGCACATTAACAACGATAAGATTAGCAACACCCTCCAACAAAAACGGCAGTTCTAAAATTATGGGGAGAGAGAGAATCAACTTAGGATCGGATAAATCACGCATAATCAACGAGGCCAATAATGTTAAATTTAAGGAATTACTAGAATGTGAAACCTGGGAGGGAGTCCTTGGACATGGTAACGCATGCACACAGTACGAAAGTTTTCTAGAAAAATACACCTCCCACTATAACACGGCTTATCCACTCCGGTGTAACCGTACTCGTCGTGCTCACGAGAGAGCTAGTCCTAAACCTTGGATACTACCTTGGCTGGAATCGGCCTGCGAACGTAAGCAAAAAGCATATTATACTAAAATCAAAAAACCTACAGAGGAAAATGTTGCCTCATACAATAGACTGAAAAAATTTTGTGAAAAACATGTTGAAAAAGCCAAGAATCAATATTTCAAAAAACAATTCGAGAAATATAGTGACAGCTCAAAAAAACAGTGGAGGCTAATCAATGGGCTTCTCAACCGATCCAAGAAAGGAGATGACCGGATTCGACTTAAGGGAGCTGACGGGAAAATAGTCGACAATGATCAAGCTGTAGCTGAGAGATTCAATGATTACTTCTCCAGCATCGCCACCAAGATCAAGGCGCAAATAAGTTCCCGTCAGACCTTTGATCCTGGGGGATTCGAGCAGTACTTACATAAATCCACCTCACAGTCAATTTACCTCAAACCGACTGACCCGACTGAGATTCAGAAGATAGTCCTTGCCCTAAAAATAAATCGACGCTAGACACAAAAATCGAACCTCTGAAAGTCGCGACTAGTTCCCAAACCTTCCTTGACGTTTTGGCAACAGTAATAAACGCATCATTTACAGAGGGAATTTTTCCAAAATCGATGAAAGTAGCGAAAGTTACGCCAATTTTTAAAGGTGGCTCAAAAATTGATGTTTCCAACTATAGGCCGATATCACTCCTAAGCTCATTTTCGAAAATATACGAGAAGCTCATGCACAAACGAGTGTTAGACTTTCTCGACAAGAATGAATCACTATTTGAGCATCAGTATGGCTTCCGACCTGGCCGATCATGTGAACATGCTCTCCTTAACGCCCAAAGCTCTATCCTCCATAACCTCGGCAAGAAAAAAATTGCACTTCTTCTGCTCTTGGACTACAGTAAAGCCTTTGATGTGATAGACCACCAAACTCTTCTCAAAAAACTAGAACATTACGGCATTCGAGGCACAGCATTGAAATGGTTCAAATCCTATCTTAGTGACCGTGTTCAATATGTTTCTCTTAATGGAGCATCATCAACAATGAGACCCATTCTCCATGGTGTACCCCAGGGAAGTATTCTGGGGCCCCTGCTCTTTGTCATTTACATAAACGACCTACCTGGAATATCAAAAATCTCTCAGTTTATTCTCTACGCGGATGACGCCAATATAATTATTACTGGCTCAAACCTTCAAGAAATTTTTGAAAAGACCAATGTTTTAACTAAGGCACTTATAAATTGGGTTCATGCAAATGGGCTCTCTCTAAACGTCAAAAAAACTTGCTATATGATCTTCTCACGAAGAAGACTTGACCCCTCCCAAATAAATCAGAATGTACAAATAGATGGAACTGTAATTGAACGGAAAGCAGAAACAAGGTTCCTAGGAGTTATCATTGACGAAAAGCTTAGCTGGGCTAGCCACATAAAGGCAATTAAATTGAAAATGTCAAGATTCATTGGCATACTACACAAAATTAAACATAAAATACCGATAAAAGCTCGTATCCAAGTATATCATAGTTTCGTCCAATCACACTTAAACCGTCCGTGTAAACTATCACAGCTTAATACTCTGCTGTTCGCTGAACAATACAAATTAATCGTTCGTGTAAACTATCACAGCTTAATACTCTGCTGTTCGCTGAACAATACAAATTAATCGTTCGTGTAAACTATCACAGCTTAATTTGAAATCTTCGTATATCCAAGTACTTGACGGTTTTTTTACTTGACATTGAAAATGACATAGATAATAATGGTACAAATAACTTTTGTCCAATTTGAGTGGCATTGAAATGTCCAACAAATATATAGTCCTTTTCTACTTTGTCTAGTGCTGTCCAAAATATGTGACGTTTGTAATGTGTTTTGCATCCTTCCATGTTTGATAATGACGATACAAATTGTCCATTATGAGTAGCTATGACTACTCCTTTGTCTACTCGGCAATTGTAAATGGTATTTGTCTCGTGTTTCAGCCATGAGTATTTACATTAATTTTCTACGTTATTTTTGGTAATTAAATTCATGTCTCTGCTAAACACTTGTCTTCTTCAATGGCTCGTTTTGCAGTTTTCATGTCTATTGTAATTTGTCTCATGGTACGTGTATTTGTTCGACTACCGAAAAAATCGGTGTATGTTGTACAAGTTTGGCTATAAATTGACAAAGATTTGGCTGTACTTTCATATTCGGCTATGTTTAGTTTCTCAATAGAGAGTGTCCATGGTATATAATTTTTATTTTGACAGTTTAAATACTCGGGAATTTTGTAGATTTTTCCATAATGTTCGTCGAGACATATGTTGAAATCTGATTTAACTGTGTAACACATGTAACAGAAGAGGATTAACACTTTTGTCATGGCTAAATTGATTGTGATTTAGTCGATTGAAGTGCAGTTTTTAAAAAAAATAATTTTGCAGAATGTTCTAAAATAAATATTCTATATAAAAGAATTTCCTACTCCATTTTATCCCAGCTTTCCACCGTTTCGGAGTATACCTCGCTTCTAGCGGAGGTTTCGGGCTCTTCTGACGGAATTGTTGTTGTTGTTGTTGGTGTTGTTGTTGTGGTTGTCCTTCTGGGTTGTCTAATAGGTGGAGCAGCGTAGACAGGTTTTTCTCCAATCGGAGTTGTTAGTTGTCCACATCACCAACAGTATTTGTTGAAAGCTGACTGGCGTTGTTTGCATTCATAGCAGTAGATACTATCATACTGCTGAACGTTAAAACCGCATGAAATGCAGTATTTGTTGTAATGTAAATTGTAAGCCTTGCAGTTTGAACACTGTTTACTTTTTCTTTGGTAGGGCTGTCTAGTGGGAGCGTTGGAACGGTGATGATGTTCTTTTGGCATGTTATTATCCATTTTTCTGTTAAGTAAGATTGGGTTAGAATACTATAACACTAATAATTTGAGTTTTCAATTGTCTTATAAATTATGTATAAGTTATGTCGTACGATGAAATAGTCCAAAATGAAATAAAATCAAATACGGGGTTTTTGACAGTGGAAAATTGTCCAAACGTTCATGGGAAATGACCGGCTTTCGTGAGCGCTATTTTTTATAGTTCATAACGCGATATATAATCACGTGGTTTAACATGACTGTCACGTGCTTCAGCACTGGGACTTTGACGTGTCATTTATTGCCATGGGGATGTTGAAATAATTGTACTGGTTTGACTTGTCGACCATATCTGGTTCTTATGATTGGCGTGTCATCAATCATTGGTGGTGATTGTTCTTGAATTGGTTTGTCGTTAGATATTGGCTAGTCTTGGCTAACTTGTGGTGTTTCATTATCGTCTTGATTAGTGTCTAAATTTGACGTATAGAATTGGCTAGAATTGTCACATAAATCGTCAGTGTCTTGATCATCATATTCTATTTCATAATTACTTATGGAATTATTGTCTGTGATTTCGCTTTCGATATCTATATTGTGCTCAGAAGTAATGTGTCTATTGCCAGATTGTGTTTTATTTGACTCGTCTTGTGATTCATTATTGGTGATATCGTCATTATCGGTAGTTTCTGTATTATTTGATTCGTCCTGTGAATCATTATTAGTGATATTGTCATTATCGGTAGTTTCTGTATTATTTGATTCGTCATGTGACTCGTTATTAGTGATATTGTCATTATCGGTAGTGTGTGTTTTATTTGATTCGTCCTGTGAATCATTATTAGTGACATTGGTGTTATTAGACATTTGTGTATCTGAGGCATTATTTGCTTGTAATTGATCATTTGCAGTCTCATTCGCATTTGTGATCAAAGGAACGGTATTATTTTCGGTCGTTATTTCATGTCTATTGAGAGGCATATTTCTTCAAGGTATAATGGAAGTTCTCTCTATTTCGTCGTTCATAGTCTGTTTAACGTTTGTGGGTGTACGTTCATGAAGAGTCATTTCTGGACTATTTGGTGTGTCGTTTGTGTATAAGGTATAATAATGTTTGTCTGTGTTTATACTTTTGGTAATATCCATGGATAATTTTGGTTGCTGTTTAAATTGTAGTAGTTCTTCCATGCGTTCTTTTAAGTCTTTAAACTTAAAGTTTTTCATTAATTGAACTGGAATTGGTCTAATGTGTAATAAGTGTTCTATTCGTTCTTGTCCTGTATTGGTATGTTCGATTTCAACGTTGTGGTCATTAAGTCGTTCAATAACCTTCCACGGACCAGTGAATGGTGAGGTTAGTTTCTGTAAACTACTGGACGTGTCTTTCGGCTTTTTCAACATGACGTAATCGCCTTCTTGAATGTCTAGATCAACTACTTTTTTGTCATACGCTGTCTTCTGATTTTCATGATAAGTGTTCAAATTTTTGGCTGCTATTTTGTAAATATTCTTCATGTTATGATAGGTGTCGTATAGATATTGACCGGTTGTGGAAAAGTCTTTGTTGGTATAATGTCCGTACATCATGGAGTCGATATTATTGAATGGTCTACCATTCATTAGGTAGTATGGACTGTATCCAGTTGATTTAGAAATACAACTGTTCATGGCTATTTCTACCATGGGTATATGTTTTTTCCAGTCACGTGGGCTTCGTTCGGCGACCTTTCGGATGATGTTCGGCGACCTTTCGGATGATGTTTAAAACTGTTCTCTGGTTTCTTTCTATTAAACCAGAACTTTGTGGAGTATAAGGCGTGATAAACTTTTGTTTACTGCTTATTAGATTGCAGAATGCATCTAACAACTTGCTTGTAAATGCTGGTCCATTGTCTGATATAATAAATTGTGGGCATCCGTGATATCTTACCCAATTGGAAAGAAGTGCGTATGCTATTGTTTGTGACTTTTCGTTTTTTATTGGAGTAAGGCTTATATACCTTGTGAATCTGTCTTGTATGCATAAAAGTTTACTGTCTGTATTTGGACCGACGTTCTTAGTAATCATTATGACGTCCATGTTTATTGCGACATTAGGATAGTTGTGAACATAAGGTTTCAATGGTGGTTTCGGTGCTTTATGATAAAGTAGGTTAGTTTTATA
This sequence comes from Mnemiopsis leidyi, assembly GCA_000226015.1. Lineage (NCBI taxonomy): Eukaryota > Metazoa > Ctenophora > Tentaculata > Lobata > Bolinopsidae > Mnemiopsis > Mnemiopsis leidyi. The sequence continues at coordinate 69,359 of JH153427.1, forward strand.
ACATGTCTCGCAATTTATACAATATAGTCTTATTTCAGTCTTCATATTGGGAAACCAATATTTTTGTTTTATGGCATTGTAACATTTGTCAAAGCTTAAATGTTGACAATTGATTGTGTGATAGGCGTGTATTAAGTCTTTTGTCATCTTATCTGGTACGCAGATCAGATTGCCTCTAGATTGTTGCTTGTTGCTTGTTAGTATAGTGTTGTTTACAGAGTAAGTCGTTATTGTCTACGATTAAGTCTTTTAATTTGTTGTGAAAGATTTTAAGGTTAATTGGTAATTGGTTAGGTTTACTAACCTTGACGTTGCCTTTTAACCATGATTTGACTATTTGTATGTCTTTGTCGTTGTGTTGTTCAGTTTTGAATTTGTCAATTTGTAATGCATAAGGAGATTTGTCCAATGTGATAGTATTGACATCTATTGTCTCCGCTTTAGGGTTGCTGTTTTTGGTAAGTAGATGTTTATAATACTCGTACATGTCCGAACTTGTCATTGTCTCTTGTCTCGATAGTACATCACTTATGTTGTTTTCACCTTTAATATATTCTACGGTGAAATTGTATTCTGATAGTCCAAGGCACCATTTCAGAATTGATGTTATAGTAGATTTTTTAATAAAATTGTCTATGCTTAATGCTTTATGATCTGTATATACAGTGAAAATGTGGACTACCGAGAAGATAGTATCTGTATCGTTTGCAAAAGAACCATATACTATAAAGTTTTTTTTTCCATATTGGATAAAGTTCTTGGCTTTGATTTAGTCTTTTTGAACCGTAGGCAATCAGCTTGTCAGTGCCTTCGTTGTCTTGGCATAATATTGCACCGATGGCATAATTGCTCGCGTCACAATATAAGTGAAATTCTTTGTTTATATCTGGCCATGCAAGAATTGGAGGAGTTGCTAAAGCTTCCTTAAGCTTAAGAAAGCTAGTTTTGATTTCGTCTGTTTGTATAACTTTGTCTAGTTTTAAACAGTCCGTTAATGGTTGCGCTAGATCTGAGAAATTCTTAATGAATTTTCGCCAGAAACAACACAGTCCTAAAAATCGTTGTAATTCTTTCTTTGTCTTGGGTAATTTCATAGCAAGTAGATCATGTATTTTGTCCATATTGGCTGAAATGCCTTGTTTTGACAGCTTACAGCCAAGAAACATGACTGATTTTTTGAAAATGTCCGATTTTGTCGCTTGTATTTTAATATTGGCATAACGTATTCGTTTAAACATTTGTTCGAGTCTTTGTAACATTTGACTAAAGTCCTTTGCAGGTATGATTATGTCATCACCATATGAAATTAGGGAAACTCCCCGGATGTCACAGAATATCAAATCTGACAAGTGTTGAAGAGCACCTGGGCTCTGCTTGTGACCTTGAGCACAAACTTTGAAACGGTAACAGCCAAGGCCAGTTACCCATATTGCTGTACAGTCACGTGATTTTTCGTCCAAAGGGATTTGCCAGAAGGCTGATTTTAGGTCGAAGACTGAATATAAGTCTGCTGAACCACAGAGGGCTCTTGTTGATTCAAGGTCCGGCATGGGTGATTTTTCGTCCAAAGGGATTTGCCAGAAGGCTGATTTTAGGTCGAAGACTGAATATAAGTCTGCTGAACCACAGAGGGCTCTTGTTGATTCAAGGTCCGGCATGGGGTATAAAATATCTTTGCTTAATTGGTTAAGATATCTATAGTCTACAACCAAACGTTTGCTTGCTTTATCTTTTTTGTCTACAAGTAGTAGTGGACTTCTGTATTGGCTATCACATTTTTCTAATACTCCCATATCTTCCAGTTCGCGGATCATGGTGTTTACACTCTCCACTTGATGGATAGGAGTTGGACGATGTGGGCATTGTATGACTTCGTCTGTTTTGAGTTGGATTGAGTGTGTATAGATGATACAAAAGGACATCTCCTTTCTTGACAAAGAGAATATGTCGTGGTAATTGCCCAAAAGTAATTTGACTTGGGATTTTTGTTCGTCTGTTAAGTTCTGGATAGGCAGCTGTGTCTAAGGCTATTTTAGACTATCCAAGATAATGGCTGCTCTCGCGGAGGCTGATCGAGCTTAGAAGTCCAGGTGGTTGGATAATCAAGTTTAGTAAAAGGTCTAGTTGTCCGAAGTTGAGAAATATTGCTGTTTTATTGTCCAGCAATAACATTAAGGCTAGAACTTTGTAGTCCAGCTGTCTAAAGATGAGAAATATTGCTGTTTTATATTCTAGCAATAAAACTAAGGAGTTTTACTAACCAATGAACAACTATGGAAGTTGAAGGTATTATAGTGACACAGGAAGTGTATATCCTGTAGGCAGGATGCCTACAGATTATATGAAGTTTTTGACAGTGTAAAAATTGTGAGGCGATTGGGAGGTAAAAATGTTTACGAAAAACGACGGGCTTTAGTGAGCGCTGTATCTTACAGTTAACGCATAACGCGATATTTAGTCACGTGGTTGAAAAGACCACCGTTCGATCAGTTCGCCAATTTAATGGCGTACCCTAAATCAAACTAATGGTATTTTGTTTTGTTTGTCCGAAAATGTGGCGTTGAGTTGAAAATGACAATGTTTTGTTTTGTCATTTGGATTCGACATGTACGTTCTGAAATAACATTGGAAAATTGACTTGCCTTTTTGTCGTGAGATTGACTGAATTTTGTCCCAGGATTAAAATCATATTTTTACAGCATTTTTATTCCACTCATAATATTGACTAAAATAATGGCTATTAGGGCATGGATTATTGTTAAATTAGAGCACTTAAAACCGACCATCATAAAATTTTAACAGAAGTATCGCTATTAGAGCACAATTCGGATGTATCATCGACTCTAGCCATTAGGGCTGTCGATGTTTCTTTATTTCTTCTCGTCCTGATCGTCCTGGGGCTCCTCTGTTAGTACTATTGTAAGTAAAACAGGTACTTCCCATTCTTCATTCACCTTTGCCAGGTTACATCCTGTTTACGGAAAGTCTTTGCCAGGTTACGTCCTGGTTTCGGAAAGTCTTTGCCAGGTTACGTCCTAGTTACGGAAAGTCTTAGCATGGTTACGTCCTGGTTACGGAAAGTCTTTGCCAGGTTACGTCCTGGTTACGGAAAGTCTTAGCCAGGTTACGTCCTGGTTACGGAAAGTCTTAACATGCATTGTGCTCAAATTTGTGGTCATTTTTTTTCTAAATAAGTTCATTCATTGTGACGGCGGAAAGTTGTAAAGTTTCTCGTCTTTGGACAATGAAACCCTCAAGTTCTAGAGAGGCAGCTGTGTCTAAGGCTATTTTAGCCTATCTAAGATAATAGCTGCTGTCGTGGCGTGTCTGAGTCACAGAGATTTAACTCATAAATTGACCCTGTAGTCAAGTTTAGGCTCGAACTTTGTAGTCCAGGTGGTTGGATAATCAACTTTCTAGAGTAAATAGAAACTCTAATTGTCTAAAGTTGAGAAATATTGCTATTTTATATTCTAGCAATAAAACTGAGGAGTTTGACTGACCATTGAACAACTATGGAAGTTGAAGGTATTATGGTGACACAGGAAGTGTATATCCTGTAGGCAGGATGCCTACACATTGCTTTTTTACTGAATATGAGACAAAAACGTTTTCTTTTGCATTATTTATTGGAGTGCGTAAAGTATTTTATAAAGTTGCGGCTGGCATCAAGGACTCCGCTAGTAAAGTTATTCATAGGCCTAGGACCTAGGTAGCATGGTTGGTTTCAGGGCTCAGAGAAATTATGGATAAATTATAGAAAATTATTTATAAAGTTCATGCTATCTTTAAGGACTTGAAAACTTCATAGATGAATAACACAAGATGTTATCTAAAGCTTGGAGAACGTTTAGATAGAGCTGGAGCATTATACAAAAAAGACAATGTGTTTTAAAAAGCATGGAGAACGTATAGATAGAGCTGGGGCATTATTTTGAAAGCACACGGCTGCTATGAGGGACTTGAAACTTTATAGATAAAAATTGTTTTTATTCATAAAGAGTACTATTATACTACTCATGTTAATCGATGTTAGATATCGTTTTGTTTTAAGCTCAAAAGATGAAATAGCTAAATTAATTAAGACATCAATACTCCTCTCCAAAAAATCGTACCCTCAATTTCCCATCGTTCTCCACTTCTTGTTTGACGAACGTACAGCCGATCGGATATAAGGAACAAGCGAGGCATCCTTCACTTTATCACATAATGTGACTGATGTCACTTGCTGGTTGCCCTTACAATCGCTAATTCTGGTACTGTGCAGTATCAGAAACATTTACGTTCTTGCTTGTATCTGTAATATTTTAGAGACTTGAACAAACTAAACTCTGGACCTAAAACATACAGCTCTACTAGATGAGACAAATATGTAATTCATTTGACTAAGCGATTTGACTTATATTACATTATTACCTCCCTATAATGATACATATCGAACTTTTTACACATCGAAGCATGTAAAGTTACCTTCATTTCATCCTCTTTGTTCAGGTTTAGACCAAGTAGAAAACCTCTTACAAAATTGACAAGAACAATCGAAAATGAAATGATTAAAATGAAAAAAATAGAAAATGATAGATGAAATACAAGAATAATGAAAAAAAGATAAGAAAACGGAAATAAGAAAAAAATGATAAGAAAAGAAAAAGAAAAACTATTTGAAAAAAAGAAGAATGGAAAAATACTATAAGAAAAAAGAATAAGAATAAAAAATGTAAACAGTAATAAGATACATAGTAGATCAAGGTGATTCAGAATCACCTAAAACTTTAAAAGATGTGTGGAAGTAGTAAGCAAAACTACAGAGTGAAGGAATCAAATTGCACGGATTGCAATTACTGACTGCATGTGCCCTATATATACCCTCCTGAACCGAATGTAACCGAACTTTTCTGCCTAGTTCCAGGTCCGGGAATCTGTTAGCTTCGTTAAATTCAGTTGTATAATCTCTATTCCGAATATGGATACTGCAAGGTGAACTGGATACCGAAAACTGATTGTCGACTGTTCAGTGTTGCTTTTTTTTTTATTAAACTAAGGAGAAAATGTACCTATGACCACACAGCAAAAGTAATCACATCATTGTGCACTTGGAGTTCAGTGTTCGCAAGTCGCGCCATTTACCCACCAATCACTAGTACCATTAAAGTCTAATAACAAGAACAGGACCAATCTTATCGATTAATTACCTCACATGTTTCAATCCTGCTATCACATGATCCTTCAGTAGAATTGAGGATCGCACAAGTCTATGATAGTCTGGGCAATTTACTTCGGATTCAGAATATATCTGCAGCCAAAGCTTCACTCTTATGAAGATAACATCTTTATGACTTACACCTTCGTTATAAGAATACTGTAAGCATTCTTTAAGAATCTGGATAGTTCCGGCAGTTGTAGTTTGATTCTCGTCAATGATGCCGATAAATTCTAAATACTTTTTAAATATAACACGTTGTTTTCCTTTACTCATTCTTCATTACCAAGAGCTTGCATTAAATAATGATATTTGATATAAACTTACAACGAATTTATACAAATAATCAACACTTACTGTCAACAGAGTAATATCAGTGCGAACATTTCCATTGTACTCTCCTAAATACATATAATGATTTTGTGCTAGATTAAATTTCAAAGCGAAATCGTATTAAAAATAAGTCTTCTCAGGATGAGAACATCTTAATGACTTACTCCTTCGTTATGAGTGTACTACACGCATTCTTTAAGAATATGGATAGTTCTGGCAGTTGTAGTTTGATTCTCGTCAATGATGCCGAGTGTACTGCGCGCATTCGTTAAAGATCTGGATGGTTACATAGCATGAGTAGTCGTCTGATTCTCGTCAATGATGCCGATAAATTTTATATACTTTTTATGAAACAGAGTATAAGTATAAAAATATAACGAAATACCAAAAAAAAACTTAATCGTTCGTGTAAACTATCACAGCTTAATACTCTGCTGTTCGCTGAACAATACAAATTAATCGTTCGTGTAAACTATCACAGCTTAATTTGAAATCTCCGTCTATCCAAGTACTTGACGTGTTTTTACTTGACATTAAAAAAGGACATAAATAATGATGGTACAAATAACTTTTGTCCAATTTGAGTGGCATTGAAATGTCCAACAAATATATAGTCCTTTTCTACTTTGTCTAGTGCTTTGTCTATGTGACGTTTGTAATGTGTTTTGCATTGTCCATTGCTGTATGTGCATCCTTCCATGTTTGATACAAATTGTCCATTGTTTGCATTCATAGCAGTAGATACTATCATACTGCTGAACGTTAAAACCGCATGAAATGCAGTATTTGTTGTAATGTAAATTGTAAGCCTTACAGTTTGAATAAATGTAACACCTGCTAGATGATTAACACTGTACCTGAACTAGAGCTAGAGAACTTGGTGCCTAGTTGTTGGTGGTTAATTAAACTATTCGTCATTAACCAATCAACCAGTTCTGATTAGTTCAAGTCTGCTTGTGAATTAGATATAAGGTATTTGAGCTTGGTGCCTAGTTGTCCGGTAGCCGCTGCAACATGTATGGTTGTGTAGCTGTGGTATTGCGAATTGCGACATGTCTGCAGCTGTCAAACCAAGATGTTGAGTGTTCCTTCGATTTACCAGATACCTGTCTGAAAGTAAGCTGTTTTACAAGAGATTGTTATTTTTGTTTGTTTTGAAACCTCACGGTGGTGGCCGGTACAGTACCGAAATATTTATTACAATATGAAGTAATATTTTAATATATAAGTAAAAAACACACGCACATCAATTTATAGTGTAAACGGCACGCATGTTATATGATATTGTCATACCCTGTACAAAATATGTTAATTTGATGTAACCGCATGTACTGACTGTTTTGTGACACATGATAATTTAGGATTCAACTTATCAATAATATCCTAACCCTTCTACGTAAATTATTAAAACTTACCCGAGTCTGGAAAGGACTAACATATTAACCAGCTAAACTATTAAGTTATATACCTTTAAACTATTTCAACACTACAAATTAAATACATTTATTGAGAATGATACATGTAAAGATAATAGAATCGAGAGCTTAATGTGAATTTTTGCGTCTGACTGTTTCGCTGAATGATTAGAATATATATGTATATATATATAGGAAAGAGAAAAGGAGAATCTTTGTGAAGTATTATGGGTCCAATATTTCTATGTTATGTGTGGTTTAGTTTATACATAGTTAATTCTTCCGTATACGGCCCTTGTTGTCGTAAGACCACTCAAAGAAAAAAGCATTACTAATTGATATTGCCGAAAAGTAAATCCCAGAAACATTTGTGAATACTGAATGGTAATAAATTTAATGTGTTCAAACATCTAGGAGAAACAAGAATTTGTCAACGTTGTATTATAGTATGCAGTCGTTTTGTTACCCATTGCCGCAATCATTTAAAATACCATGTTGAAGGCAAGCATTTCTTG
>JH153429.1:0-19756 GCA_000226015.1 Mnemiopsis leidyi
TTAAGCCCACCACCGATTGCTCCATTTCGAACGCTTAGTATGATATGTTAGCGATCGTTCATTTGTATTGATTTTATTCTTCCAACTCCTGTACTTATAATTGCAACAAGTAAAATATGACTGTCTTAAATCAGAATTGCTATATTTCTTTTACAACTTTTCTGTGGAATACGAGTAAATACGTCTCGGGATACAAATGTTGGTTAGAAACTTTGGAATCCCTTTCTTTAATGATCATGATCGTTAGCCATCGGTAAAACAGAAAACCTAAAATCTTCTCAACCAAAGTAACAACATTACAACTGCACAAAGTTTGACCTCTGACATCTGAGACATAAAACTTTTTACTTGAACTTTTTTGCAACATTTTTGTATTTATCCCTTTCAAATTTTCATATTCATTGTCTCAAAGAAATGCCAACGGTCTCATTCCTTCTGTATTTGAAAGCACTTATCCTGATCATTTCACCTAAATTTGACTGAAAATTGGACATTCTGGCCTGCTTTATTCTTTGTTCTGACGCGTTTCTGCCATATTTCACCCCTATTTCATCAAAAAGCAGCCTGAACAACTCTTTAACTACTTCCTGAAACGCACGACTGATCTCGGATAAAACATCTGAAACATGATTAAAGTAGAACCGGGAGTCTTGGCGCTTGCTTAAATGTTGATTAAACTTCAAGAAAGTTGAAGTGTTTTTAAGAGAGTACATTCGTCGTCTACGGTCCACCGGAAAATAAACGCAGAATGAAGTTGTCTGTTATCAAGGAAATATGACAGGAAATATAAATTTGAAAGCTTTAGAGATATACAGTGAATGATACTCTGACGATGCAGTAATGGGTATTTATGAGGAGCCATCAACTAATGTGTTCTACTGTTACACGAAATATAGATATTATAACGATATTTTCATGTAAAACATCATAATAATAAGACGTTTACTTTTACTTTTATCTAAGCGAACCCAACAGAAATTATAATCAATAATTAACAAAACATTATAAGTTAAAAGAGTGTGGTTCGATACGAAACAGCACTGTTATAAGGCTTAACCTGCTGACTGTATTGTCAATTGACAACATGAATGGATGTGATTATGTCTCATTCTGTGACAAGCCAGTCAAATGAAGTAACTATCGAGATCATCATGTCTGTATGACTCTAGACCCTACAGTGACCATTGTACTAATAGTGTAACACCCAGCAATAACCATGGTAGTTTCAGTGTAACACCCAGCAATAACCATGGTAATAGAGTAACACCCAGCAGTAACCATGGTAGTTCAGTGTAACACCCAGCAATAACCATGGTAGTTCCAGTGTAACACCCGGCAGTAACCATGGTAATAGCGTAACACCCGGCAGTAACCATGGTAATAGTATGACACCCGGCAATAACCATGGTAGTTTCAGTGTAAAACCCAGCAGTTCGTTGGCTTCACAGCTGCTCTGGCTTCACAGCTGCTCTGTCTTCATTTAGATCGCAGAGATCTGTGGATATATGGCACCTTCAAAGCTGTACAAGCTTTATGCTGTCGCGAAGAAGCTGCGCGGATACTCACAGATAACTACAAACACCTCGTATCTTATAGCAGCCTGCTAAAGCGAGCAAAAAACGACCGGCTAATTGAACCACTCGTTAAAGCGAAGTATGTTAGGTGGGCCAGGCTCCAGCTCCTACTCGCAGGCAGTACTGAATTATGGATAAGATTCGCACATGCCGTATTCATGATTCCTGCTTGCATCTCTGCCATTAAATTTAAAAGGAAATGGTGCTATTAAGTCATTAAATGACTGGTGATGAGCAGAAGATTTAGTCGCCATGCAGACATCAGTTTAGTAAAATTGTATTATGAAGAAGCTGTAGGTATCCCTAACCAACTACAGTAATGTGTTTATGACCGTACTACCAATTATCATGGTGATTTTCAGCTTGAGCTGGTATGTTCCCTATTACCCACACGTGCAGAATCGTACTCCTATCTACAAACAGGTGGAAACTTCTTGATCTCACATGCACAGATATGGCATCATTATGAGGGTCATAATAACCGGCGACTGGTATGTGAGCGATCATGTCAACATTTAACGACAATTCTGATCATAATGCACCTGGAATGATTTAGGAAAGGTAAAGTGTGTATTTACTGGGGGTTTTATAATTTGTAGGCATAGTAAATGTAATAGTAACAGTCGACGGTTTAGGAAGTGGTGGAAAACGATGCTAAGACGGCACTTACGCATTGCTTCAGTTTGAAATTAAATGGTCTGAGCAAAGTAGAACTAGAAGCGATCATACGATCAAGATTAAGACAAATTTGTGGTATACTTATACAATATTTCGTTGAAATTTCGCCCCTTTACGTAAACCTATCTATCTCACAAGGTGCCATGTCAATTGTCATCAGTACAAAACAAGTACAAAAGACATAAGAAAAAGAAAAACTTGCCGACTATCATTTATCACCAACAATTGAAGTCAAGTTCCTGGCAGTTCAGTTATATTACACTTCTTAGACACGACACAATAGAGTGGTAACCTCACTATAATACAATAGTACAAACAGTCACGTGATATAATTGTCTTATTATCAGCTATATAATTGCTGAAAAACTCGGTAAGGTCGGGATGATTATGTTCCTCCAATCTTCTATACATAGGTAGTTTGCAAAATTTTGTCAAATTGTTGCACTCGGCCCTGATAAAGCCTCGTGAAAATCCTATTGAGGGCTTAGTTAAAAATGAAATTTACACAGTCCACACCATTTAACTATAATTCCGTTTTTAAACGAGAGACTAAGCAGTATGACAAACCATGTGAGGACACGTTTAAGATTTGCAATACTTAGAAGTACAGTGTAACTAGCATTGCGAGGTTTACAGGGGAAAAATCGTTTTCATAATATCGGACTAGACGAAGTGTAACTAGGTCTACTTCCAGCCCATAGATCATATCAAATAAAAAACAATTTTTCATTAAAAACTTAAGTGAATTATAATTTGGTTAATTGTTAGTGTAAACTTTTTTAATTACTGCATTCCGGAGAGTAAGTAAAGTCGACTTTGTTTGGTATCACTTGTTATTAAGTTCAAGGATGAAACTAAAAGATTTGATGATGAAAAGCAGAAAAAGACAAATAGGTTATTATATTTTCGAAGAAAGCAAACTTTACTATAGAAACAATTAAAGTGGGAACAGTCGCAGAATTCCGGAACCTGGCAAACAAAGCAGGTTAACCTATACCTAAACTTCCCCCTTTGGGTTCTCCCTTTGAAAGTGTAATGAAATGTTTCATCACTATGTTTGTGATAATTTCCAGGACTCTCTACTTTTGGTTTAACCCTTCTTCTAGAATGACAATTTGGAGACGGCTGTGAGTTTCAGTCTGACCAGGCGTGGTAAAGTTTCAGGAAATCCAGATGAACAACAAATTACAAATCCGATCTTGAAAATGTCTTTCGCGTAAACCTATACTGTGAAAGAAAGGTGACAATTTACAGTCTAAAGGCTGTTTGTTATAATATGGACCTAAAGAAAATATCTAAATTATGCAAGTCACTGGTATGCAACAAAAAGAAAAGTATAAGCACTAATTATGTATGTGACTTACGTTGCATTAGTGATTAGTTAAATTTTCACCCGTCAACTTTAACTAAAAGCCATACAAGTCAATAATTGCCAACTTCTAGACGTAGCCTACTAAGTCAGTATTGACGAACAATTAAAAAGATCCCGATCTCCGAAGTAAAGGTTCAGTTCATGTGTTGTAGGAGTTTGTGTGTGTGGGGAGGCACAGGTGCACAAAATGAGTTTAGTGTTTATTAAGGTCGAACTATAATTGTTTGGCATGAGCATATGTGTTGTCTAGGATAGTAGATTACACAGATGGATAGTGGTGTCAGTTTCCACAACACTTGTGAACTTTTATTTTGGTAACCGAATTATGAGTTAATACCGCATTTTTAAGGATTATAGAATAATATAAAAATTTATACTATCTTTGTGCTTCGAATTAAGTTCATCTCGTATACAATGGTCTCGTATACACTGGTCTCGTATACACTGGTCTCGTATACACTTAGTCAACAAGCTATGTAATGTAAATTTATTAAAAAGGCATTAAAGCTTTGGATTAGTCGGGGATCTGTTCTATAACTGAGCTGAAAACAAGAGGTGTATGGTACAAGTTAAGGGGAGAATAAACAGAACCTTGGGGTGCTTGATAGAACCCGGAATAAGAAACAAAGTAATACATGATATTTTTTAAAGCTACTTCGGCCATGTCAAAGCAGCAATAACCTTAGCGGAGTGCAGATGAGTGCAGCTAATGGCTGAGTGCTCAGTATATAAGTACGGGTCTTGAGTCATTTGCTCCTGCCAGTTCAGTGAAAATGCTTCCAAAAAACTTCCTTTTACAAGAATGGAAAGCGGGAACGGATTTGATTTGAAAGCTTGTCCGTGCTAGGCTTCTCCCATTTGATCAGCCGTAAAGAAACCGCTCTGTAAGCCATAGAGATAACGAATGTCCACTGTGACTGAGAAAATTGCTTTCGCGGGTAATCGTTGTTGAGTTCCAATTGATGATGAAATTCGTTTTAGTGGAGCTTTGCAGTAAGTACAGAACTTTTAACTGTGCAAGCCAAAGAGCGAGCCGGTGAATATATTTGACAAATTTAAATTGCGTATTTGAACCCCGATAAAAAATCTATTTATATTTGAAAAATAAAATATGAGACATTCCTGAAAGTTAGCTTATTTTTGTGCTTACCAGTTGTTATTTTCTGAATTGATGTAAAAAGACTATGTAAAATTACAGACATCTTTATTCTTTGTAAAACTCATAAAGATTCGTTAATCTCCTGGCTCATTCCAGAAAATGTTAGATGTTGATGTAAGACATCCATATCATCCCCAAATAGATTACAATATTAGATAAACCGAGGTTAGGAACCAAGAAATTGCTTATGATTGATCTTGTTGTTGCGAGAAATTTGCGTCCCAAAATTCAAATATATAGGCAACAGAAGTAATACATAGCTCATAAACTGCATAAAAGCTCGTGAGTTTTGCTTGTAGAAGTCATTTTCACTGAAAACGAATAAGTTCTAGCTGAATAACCAACACTGTAGGCATTATAGTCCTTGCTAGATTTCAGTCCTATAAATTATTCTTCTAGTTCTATTACAAGAATCTATCATTAAACAACCGAAGACTGAGATTTGGCTGACAAGAGCGTGAAAGTTTTTCCATTAATCTTAATCTCGATAGACTTGGCTGAACTCCATCTCCGATATTGAGGCATCCTGGTGAGATAGAGACAAGGATTGAGAGCGGAGTTCAGAAGGGGGAGGAGGAAGACAGATACCAAGTGTCCATAGTGTCGAAATGATTCATTACCTGGGGAGATAGAAGTTTAAAGGACTATAACGAATTACGACCTTAATCCAATTATAAGTAATGAATTACTACTCAATAGTCGTATAAGGGTACATAGCTGTAAATAATGGATCATTAAATTTTTCTTGCTGTTTAAAATGGCGAACAGCCTGCTCTATATCTCTTAATCAGATATTCACCTCTTAAAAAGCTCATGTCTCTAAATAAAGACATGAAGTACACAAGCTGGATAAAGAAACAAGGAAGGTTGCAAATCAGGAATATAATAGTAAATAGAGCCACCGTCACTGAGGCGTATCTCAACTCAGATTCATCTTTCTTCATCTTCCTCCGATTCTCCATCTGTCTGAAGAGAAGCACAGTTCCCACAATAAAACTGACAAAAACCAAGATAGAAGGCAAGATAAGTTCAAGTTTTAGCAGGACCGTGTAAATTTTAGCTGCTTGGTAGTTCTCCAATTTCAGTTTCATAGGTTCAAACATCTCACAGAATCCTTCCTGCTGCCTGTAATCCATCTCCAACAATCCCACCGCAAGGAACACAACATCAACAAGAATGATGATCCCTGAGTAAACCGCTAGAGCAATTAGAACTCTTTTAGGTCTAACTCTGTGGACAGGAAAAGTCATGCCCATAGTTCTAGTTACAGTAACAAGCAGGACGAGGAATATGGATATTCTGAGAATGTAGTAGAACAGGACAGTCCAAATCAAACAGAAGGGTCCGTTGTTGAACATGACAGGCTCTCTAGAAGAAAGGAGAGTGGTTATCACGGGAATAGCGATGAGAGAAGAGACGATGTCGACGATGCTCATGAGACTGTAGAGGAGGAAGTGTATCGACTTCTTGTTTTTCTCCAAAAAGTATGTTGCAGACCAACTATTCCCTGTGGAATTGTTATCGAGTTATTAAGGGCTTCTTACCTGTGAATTTTTTGCAAACATCAGATTTTCTTTCGGGCATAATTCAGCTTCATGACTGTTAACATTCCGCTATAAAGTAATCTAGTATTGAGCTACTGCTAGTCAGTAGTCTTCCGTGAAACATTACAAGCAACATTACAAGGTTAATGTCAAATTTCAAATTTCTGCCGACCGCCGAAGATTTTGAACCTTAGGAGGTGCTTCTAACTTCACAGTCATAGCGACACAACATAGAACGCCGACACAACATAGAACGCCGACACAACATAGAACGCCGACACAACATAGACCGCTATCTGTAGTTACCTGTAAGAGCGATGATCGTGCTATCTGTATTTACCTGTAAGAGCGATGATACTCAAGATAATAACCAGACACCCCAACGCAACGTCAGCTGGTTCACTAAACTTGACTACCTCCAAAATCACGTGACCATCTGACAGTTCTTCTGATGTCGTGTTGAACGTCCCGGACGTGAAATACCCTCTCGTCATGTCATCTCCTAACATGTACACCATCTCTTCTGGTGCCTCTGGGGCGGTCACCAGCAGCTCGGGAAGAGGGTTGGTTAGCAAGACTATGGAGTCCAGTGGTAACGGAAGGAGGCTTGGAGACTGTGTAAGCAAAGGTTGGGCTTGTTGAGTTGGTTGGAGTGGATCTTGTTGATGAGAGGTAAGCAGTGACTTTGGAGGTTGCTTCGCTTATTGTTGTTGACATTGTTTGTTTGAAGGTTGGATTGGGTCGTAGTTGCTAGATTGGAAAATGATGAGTTAGTACTTAGTGATGATCTTTGAAGAGGTCAAAAGACTACTGCGATAGCGCAAGTTAAGCAACTTGACCTCTTATAACCCAATAACTGTAGATGGCTGTAGTTAACTAAGTAGCTGGAAAGTAAAGTATGCTAAATCAAGTAAGAATCCTTTATCGGCATGCAGTATGCATATTGGTCTATATTTCCCTTTTATCATTCTGAACCTAACCGTCCTGACTGCCGCCGCTAGAAAGCTAAGCTTTGATCTTTATAGCTTCCCCCTGCTGGGAAATTATTCATGAATCAAGTGCGGTCAAGGATCAAGGGGACATATGTACATTTTATCTATATCATATTCTGCAGATCATATTAGAGCACATCATATAAAGTTTCGTCAAATGTATTTCATCAGATGGATTTTTTCTGGCTCTGAACGAAAGTTCGACCGATGTTAGTTTCGTGCATCAAACAAAAATGATTGCACCATGATGATTCTGCGATTATTGTATGAAATACTGGGATGAAGCTGTAGCTACTTCAAACATCGAACAAAAATGGGAAATTTACGCTGTGACAGTTTAACATTTACTGTGAGTACCGCTGGGTTGGCTGTTGAAACGTTTAACATAGTTATAATCGTAGTACATAGTAACTAAAGTTAATATTAGTATGCAAGTAAATACAGTTTTCCCGTACTCACTGACGAGCTTTAGCATGATACATTTAGAAGGTACCGAAAGACAGAATAGTTAATCTAGATCCTAGAACTTAACCAGAATCTTATTTTTTTCTGAAAATGTACGTCAGTTTTTGATTTGCTTTCATAAACATCACTGTCATGGAACATTAACGTTTTAAGATAGTTCTGGATGGTACAACTGATTGTCTCCCCGAAAATGATTAGAAGTTAGATCAAATAAAAAAGTTCCCTCGTCACTTTAAACCACAAATGGACCAAATATCATTATCATGATCAGAAGATGAGAGGTCGGTCGATACATCATTTTCATAATTTTAAAAAGCAGGGTGATTTTTTTTTCTGCTTGACTAGAATCGGCGCCAATATCAACCAAGCAAAAGAAACATAATAGCTCTGCAAGTATATAGCTAACTGATCCAAATTGATGAATATGAGCAGACTTCAAAAACTTCACATAGGATAAACTGTCACTAAGTAACATAACAAAGACACGAGAAATAAGTAGAATAAACTCTCACTAAGTAACATAACAAACACACGAGAAATAACCCTCGCTAAATGATCCGTCTCTTCATCTGGACTTTTCGATTAGTTTTCAACACTTGTAATTGTGGAGTGTAAGCTTGACACGCAATGCTAGGTGACACTGCCTTGGCTGTCTGTTGTAATATATTAGAGGGTATGTTTTAAGTCTTTAAACTTGCGCAGTGTAAATATAAACGTGTTTAGTGTATTATGAGCCGTACAAGTTGTAAGGTCTCTATTTCGCGAGTGACATGGCCATGGGAAAGTTCAGAACGCAAGAAGAAGCAAGATGAAGGAAGATTCAAATAGCAATCCAGATAAGGGTCGAATTAAAGAGGCCAGAGTCAGTTTCGTAGTTTTATTGAGGCGGGTAGGTTTGCTAACTGCCATTGGTCAATTCTTCTCATGACAACCCTAACACCGCTCGGACCAAGCCATACAAGGTTAGGAATTTCCAGCGGACAATATCGCAAATACGTAGCCTGCCTGTAGAGACTGGAATATCTTGACTCTCTGGGATATTTGTAGAGACTTGAATATCTTGGCTTTTTGGGATATTTGTTCGTGCTCAACACTAGTACAAGTCGTGTCGGGAAAGTGAAGTTTTTCGATTCTAACTTTGGAGGAGAACATTGATAAAGGGAGACAAGCATAGCATATGTTTCTTTCTTGTATAGTTCAATTTAGAGCTGTCTGAAAATTTGAAAGCAAGCTCCTGGCTACGCTTTTATTAATTTCCAACACCAAAATATAATGAACAAACTTTTGGTATTTGAAAATGTTGGCTGTGGTAAATTTCGCATCAACACACCATATCCTCACATTTTTTGCTATCTCACTAACTACAACGCTGTCTGTCAAAATAACTTTATTTAAGACCGCTCCTACGTCTGGACACTAGTTCTAGAAAATCGTTCGTTCACCACTACATCAACTATCGGCTGATATGATAGGTAGACATATCTCTTGCTGCATTTTTCGACAGTTAGTCCGCTGTCATCGGACATCGGCCCGATCAAAATTTATCGGTTAGAATGATGGCAGAATCTCCAAAATTATATCAATGCTCTGTCAATCCTCTTCTTAGACTTTGCATGTCGTATCTTTATAACGAATGAAAAATCTTCGGCAGAAAAGCGCCTATTCAGAAGTACCCATAGGGGATAGGTATATACGCCCTCACTTTAGTCAATGAAGCACGAACATTTGTTATTGAACACGATAAGTGGGAAACTACGGAGTATAACATACCCCCTCATAGCCTGGGACACTCAAGAAGTGTAAACTATAACTTATACCGTATAGTGGAGAAAATCGTTGTGACGCAGAAACTACATTGTGCTGTAAAACGAAACATTTGAAGTGTCAAGAAAAGACACATTCCTTGCTTGCTATTTTGTCCGGGTTTCTAGCGCGTTTTCTTCAGAGGCTTCTATCGCAATTTCTTATCCCCGTTCAGGCGTCGTCACCTTTTTATCTCCCAGTCGCACGAGTTTTATTGATTCCGAAATCGAATTCATATAAGTTATAACTGAGGAGTACTGAAAGTAAAAATTACTCTAATTATTTTCATATAAATACGTTCCATTACTAGAATTGTGTCAAAACTAGTCCAACGTTTCCAAGAAGCTGCCCTATAAATAGGATTAAACAAATGAAATAGTAAACCTTTCATTTGAAATAATGTCCATATTTCTACCTTCCCGCCCTTTTCTCTTTACGCGCTATCTGAATTTTTATATTCAAAATCACCTCAGGAAAAACCCTCTGTGCCAGAGCCGTCGCTAACCGGACTGATGCCTGCTTTATCAGAGTTATTGGCTCAGAACTTGTACAGAAGTAAGTTTTACTTTAGGACTACGGGTGATTTGTCTGTTTTAAAATAAACGCACACAGTATTCAGCAAACATAACTCATTTTATTTCAATCTGTACTGTAATCAAAAGGTGTAAAGTTAACGTTACTTTTCTCTGTATGTCTAAGAAATCCGATCTTTTAGGGAAAGGAGTAAAGATATCGGAAACCTTTTCTCTTGGATCTCTTGAAAACCTAGCCGAATTTTTTGGAACATTTTTTAAACAATTTTCTCTGCAGGTACGTGGGAGAAGGTGCCAGAATGGTACGGGAGATTTTCGAGATGGCCCGCACAAAGAAAGCCTGCCTGATTTTCTTCGACGAAATTGACGCTGTCGGAGGTAATCAAATATTGGATTTTAGAACGGCCGGTCTTGAGCAATGAGACGAACCAAGTTGTCCAGAAGTGAATTAATTTAACTTTATCATCAGCACTTTATTACAACATTGCCTCAAATTATTTGTATAATAGTAGTGTTCAAAGTATTAAAACTCCTGTCGGAGGTAAGATATAATTTCCTGAAGATCCGATCTTTTTGCCATCTATTTTAAAAGTTTGATAGCGTTTTTAGTTTGTTTTCTAAACCTTTAAAACGGTCAGATACGAGAGTTTGGTTGAAATTTAAATATTTGATATAAGGATTTTGAGGTATTTGACAACTTGAATGCGCAGGTGCAAGGTTTGACGATGGTGCTGGTGGTGACAACGAAGTACAGAGAACTATGTTGGAGCTGATCAATCAGCTCGACGGTTTTGACCCTAGAGGTAAAGTTTCAGGAGAACGTTCGTTTTGCAATATCATCGAAAAACACATCAGATATCCCATTTTACAAACCTTTTGAGTCAGCATCTGTTTTTAGAAACGCAAGATTCTTCCCATTTTAACTTCCTCAACCATAGCAACACCTCAGGAAATATTAAAGTGTTGATGGCGACCAACAGACCGGACACTCTAGACCCAGCCTTGACAAGACCGGGACGGCTGGATAGAAGAGTCGAGTTCGGCTTGCCCGATCTGGAGGGCAGGGCTCACATCTTCAAGATACACGCCAGATCCATGAGCTGTGAGCGGGATATCAGGTATTTCTAGATTGGGATACTTTTAATATTGTTTTTTCAGACTGTTAGCAAATATTCAACTCTCAATGATGCATCCTCGTCTTTCATAGTTTGAACTTCCTCTGTTTACTTCCTAGATTGTTAAACTTGATCGGCTGCCTTCTACTTACGCATAGCTATGGCAAACAAGGCTATTCAAATTCGTTATTTTTTCTTTTTTTCGTTTTTTTGTTTTTGTCTTTTTCTCGGCGATGCTTCATAATGTACTGCAATACCGGTTTTCCACGTAACAATAATGTGTCCTCCCCTGAATTTGTTCCAAATCTCGCAAGACGCGAAAGACAGTGGTCCTGGTACTGACTACTGGTTCAACCTTCTCCTCCTCACGAAATTCCTAAAGCTCGTTAGGTTTCAAGAGTCCCTTGCAAAAACTTAATGCTGCATTTTACATTTCACGATTGGGTAAATCAATCGTTTCACATGTTTATTGTCTTGCAAAAACACTTCTTAATTCGGTCAAAAATCTTGAGTTAAAGATAGAATTGTATAATCTTCGGATTGGAGAACTGATCATACTTGTAATTGTATCATCGTAAATCATAGGATTGATCACTGAGTTGATGGGGAGTACGATGATGGAGAACAGACTATACCAGGACGTGGCATCAAGTAATTCGGTCGAATGCAGGACACAAATCATAATAAAGGGAACCCAGCAAAGAAAATCCGTGATGATTATTATGGAAATCTTCCTGTTCATTTTTCGATTTCGTTCTGAGATCAGCTGGTTGGTGCCAGACTTAGTCAAACTTTTAGAGGATCGGTGGGAAATGTATCCGATAGCCATGTAAGAAATACTAATGAAAATAAAGCACCCGAAATTTAAGGCAAGAATGGTCCAAACGAAATTTCTTTGTGGATCTTGGTTATTGACGAAGTATTTGAACAGGCAAACGCCGTCATTACCATAGAAATCAACCCTGGATACCGATTCTGTATGGTCAGGATATTGGAAATCGTGAGAATACATCTCACTTACCATTTCTTTAATCATTTTCCAACTCAATGTGGCCTCCTTCATTCTACCGTAGTATGCTTCAAGTACTGCCAACAATTTTCTTTTTTTGGAGCTCCCAAGAATATCTTCAGCTCCTCTGGATACCTTATTCCATTGACAAAGAAGTCCTCAAAGCCCCGGACTAAAGGAATGGCAGCAATGCTGAGAGAGAACAGGAACACGATGAAAATGCTTGCTGTAACCTGCGAAGATTTCCTCCATGTTACCTCTTCAGGAACTCTCATAGAATTCAATATACCAAAGATGCGTGTTGCACTTAGGAGACACATCGCAAATAACGATAGTTGAGATCCCAAGGTACTCAGCACACCTAAAATGGAACATTTGGCACTGCTTATCCAGCTTATCTGCTCTCTGCAGTAGTTCTCTCCATATATGATTCCATCGTAGACTGAAATGACGATCAAATAGCATCCCACCAGAAAATCTCCCGAAGAAATTGTCATGATAAGGATTTTGTTGAACAACGCCACAGTTGTTCGACATCTCCTTAAAGTGATGCTGTTTTTCGAAAGGATTATTAGGTTTGCTAAAGTTGCGAGGACTCCAATCAACCAAGAAAGTCTTTTCAGAGCTAAGTTTTTCACGATATAGCTCGAACACTTAGAATTACATTCGTCAGTCAAGTCCAAACAATCGAAAGTTCCATCGCACCACCTAGTTTTTGGGATGTATCGGCCCGTGAAACGACACCTTAAATGGTTTGTGCAATAATATTCATCTGAATAATCCCCGCAGTCGTCTACAAGATTACAAACTCGGGAGTAGTCAATGCATTTTATTCTGTTGTTACAAACAAAGTAATTGTTGGTAAAGATGTTGTCCAACCTTTTGGTGACAAATTCCAGATAATTGTTGTTGACGATTGTTCCAATTCTATCAGGAAATTGATCAGGACACACCTCATATCTGGGGACATTTCTGAGTGGGCAGGGAGAATAGTTACACTTGTTTGTACAGCTAGTGTAAACGTACATCTCCCCAAACATGTGGTCACAGTCCTGCAGATCTACTGGCAAAGTAACACGTGTGTTGGCCACTCCAAAAATATCACGGTGTGGGTGGAAGAATGAATTGACCGTAGTGCATTTTGTTATAAAGTTTTGAGTTTGCAGTAATCCTTTTATGCAAAATGAGAGATGCTTCCACAAGCCCTTATCTGTCGTTAGGAGATCAGTGAAAAGTTGTGGAGAACCAAGTGACTCAGAGCAGACCTTGTTTTCATTTCCACAAGTTTCAACTCCATCACAAAGACGGTCCAATTCCACATACCCTGGTCTCCCCCACGGACAAAGAAACACATTCTCACAACTACTGTTATCGGACACAAACCGAAGGGAAGATCCTTTACCACAAGTAGACCACCCAGGAAATTCATCTCTCCCATCAACACAGTCCTCGACTCCATCATCGAGCCAGGTCAGTGGAATTGGTCCTTCCTTGCCTTGTCCTACACGTCTTAAACACTTCAGATCAGTTTTCTCGTGACACAAAGGATTACTTTCGTCTATTCCATCAGGGCAGTCTATTCTACCATCACACACGAAGTGCTTGTGAGTGAAACAGGACTCTGAAAACCTTATACAGTTGTTTTCAAAGTTGTCATCGCAGACTTGCTTCCCAAAACAGACCATATGTTTTGAGACAGTGCTGACGTAACCGTCGACTTTACATGTTAGCGCTACTTTGTTAGGATCAGTGCAATTGGTCTGATCTGCCCTGTAACCGCTATTCTTACAGTACTCCAATCGTCCAGATATCCAATCTTCCGTGGCATAACATCTTGTATAATTATGTACTGGGATTGTCCGTATTGTGGGGCCCGGGCGCAAAAAGGCCCTATGACTTAAATGTTCACAAGTTGGTATTGCTGTGTTGGTGACGTCACAGTTTATCTCGTCTGTCCCGTCCATACAGTCCGCTTTTTTGTCGCAAATTTTCGTTACTCCAACATACCTGCTTGTGTTAGTGTTAGGATCGAAATCACAGTATACTCCATAAGTGTAACCGTTACAGATGGCCTCGTCCTCACAATTTGAATGGTCAAAACACAGGTCATCGCATATCTTATTATATGGTAGTATTTTGCCGCTTGGTAAAGATACCATCTTGTTCCATGATTCTGAGCAACCCAACTCATCCAAGTCAGTATTTTGACAATCTTGTTGGCCATTGCATGCAAAATTCGGTTTTTCCACGTTCGGCTCGATCATGTCGTACGAGCCACTTTTATATGAGCACATGTATTGACCACAGAGTAAGTTGTCATTTGTAATCGCGACTCTACGATTTGTTGATTTTTGACAAGCTTGATAAAAGTGTGGGTCTCTTGAGCAAAGTTCTCCGCTGAAGGACGACGAATATGTCTCATCAGTGTTGTGACATTTAATCACTCTATGGTATGAGTAACCATTCCAGCGCAAACAGACGTATTTGAGGAATCCTTGAAATTCTTTTATGTCGCACTGTAAATCCTCTGAAGTGACGAATATACAAAAAGTTAGTCGATAATTTCAATTTTAGTATTAGGGTGGTGGCAACCACCCAAGAAAAGACACTCTATGGGCTGATAAATTTTTAACGTCTTCTCTAAAAATGTTTGGACCTTTAGAACGTTCTTTTTAATTTTTAATCCGTATTTTGAAAAATACGAAAGAAGGAGTATACGGACCGCCCCGTACGTATTATTGGAGGAAGTCTATGGCTATGACTATGTTACAATTCGATATGAAGGCCCTTATTGACATATAAAATCTTTAAAGTATAAACCAAAACATTTCAAATTTTGAGCCAGAAGAAAAGATTGACATTTCCCGAAACCCAAAAACCTTGTTGAGGAAAACTGGACCGGATTTCAGGAACAAAATTATGCGCGAATCCAGCAAATAGTAAATACTGATAGCCCCTGTGTCTTTTCGGGCTTGAGGGGTGCTATAACGTAATAACGTTACATTTTATGACTTGCAGTAGTTTATGTTTCTGAGAATATAACATCAATCCGAAATCACATCAATTCAAAGGATTGAAGGTTTTAAGATAATAAGCTCATTGACTACGTGTTTATGGATAGAAAAATAACCCCATAGTAAAACTTACCTCGCTTGTCTGATGACTGACACGTGACAGCAAATAAAATGATCAAAGCTGAGAGCAAGACTGTCTTCTTACGAAATATCGCGCGCATATTTGAAAACTGACATGCTGTTTGTTATATGGTTAGAATAATGCAAATTATTTGGGGTTGTATCGGAATTCGGAGCACGGTTTAAATGGTGAATAAAATTTATAAAGACTACTACGCAAGCTACCACAACTGAATTTAAATACTGAGCTTTTCGGATGCAGGCTGACGATGTTTTTCTGTGCAGCAATCATTCCGTATTGTTTTTCCGACTAGAGGGGAAATAAAGCTAAAAGAGATAGAAGAGACTACTGGTTATAGAAATTTGGGACTTAAAAAATACATATAATTTGGAAATTTTAAAATTAAGTGGTTGGTCTGATGGTCGGTAATCAAGTGTGCACTACAAATCAGAATTGCTCAACACTCAAATAAAAGCAGCTGGAAATTGGAGTTGAATAATTCAGTACCTGTCTTTGGTTTGCACATTTGAAATGTCAGTTTTAGACGGGGCTTATCAATAAAACTACCTTCGTGCTTAAATATTTCATGTTGGGAGCAATGTCCAAAAAGTTAGCTCCGAAGATTTAATGGATTTCGACTTAATTTATCGTCAGGAACTCCGTAGGCAGATAGGTTCATGCGGGTAAGATAACTAACATCACAAAAGATAAATTATTTTTAAAGTGGATTTTAAATATTTTGCGTGATTTCAAGTTGTTGGAAAACAAATGATCGTATCATTGTTGTGAAAGACACGACACATGATCTCACAAGACTACAGTGCGGTTTATCGTCGCTCTTGTCTGCAGTCTGGGCGGTTTCTCAGTTAAACGGCGCGACGTAGCCCCCACCTGGCATGCAATTGCCAATCTTTGTCCGAATTGCAAATTAAAGTACTAGATTTACCTGTTGAAGGTGGTATTCAAGTTACTTGTGATAAAACCATCATTTACTTGCTCCAACGCAAAAAAAAACTAACTCTGCTGAGAATTTCATATTTACAAATTTAGGGCTTATTTATTTCGGCAAAGTCATTACCCCATTTACCT
The DNA here is from genome assembly GCA_000226015.1 of Mnemiopsis leidyi. NCBI lineage: Eukaryota > Metazoa > Ctenophora > Tentaculata > Lobata > Bolinopsidae > Mnemiopsis > Mnemiopsis leidyi. The sequence continues at coordinate 16,469 of JH153429.1, forward strand.
CGCTCGCATTAGACAATAAATAGTTAAATGCAAAACAGAAAAATGTATTTTCGGGAAAGGGTCACAATCTCTAACCAATGAGAAGCTATAAAGCACTGCTTTTCAGCTTCTCATTGGTCCAAATTTAAGAATGGAGACACCTCCCCAGAAATACCATCCTCAATCAATTAAATACTTACTCACAGGTTTGAACTGCTAGCACGACTATGTCCGAACTGTACCGGAGCTGAAGTGAGAAGTGTCTGTACGGAGGCAGGCATGTTTGCTATCAGATCCAGGCGGAAGGTATGAGTTTTTGTACTTCGATTTGTTTTTATGTCTTCTACAATCTACATTTTTGTATCCCTTTCGTGTGCTCCTTTATGCCAAATATCGAGGACTTCGCTTGACAAGCTTCAATGGTCGCTTGTGGTTGATTGTCGTTGCTTGCGAACACTCTAAAATCACACATTTTCAGGTTGCGACAGAGAAAGATTTTCGTGATGCCGTGGACAAAGTTATCAAATCATATGCTAAGTTCTCTTCTACTCCTAAATACATGACCTATAATTAGACTCATGACTGGTACTGAAATTCGATTAAAAAATGTTGAACTTGTTGAGACTGCTGGCAAACAAAGGGGTTTATTCTATTATTATTTGATGTGTAACTGGTTTACAAACTTTCTCAGACGAACAATGACGGTCACTGACACTTTCAGTCCCATTTATAAATATACGTGCTCGAACTAAAGTTGCAGCAGGAAATTTTGAAACTCCCTTTTAAGGTCATGATTATAAATATATGAATAGATATACGATTGGAAAAATGCATATATAGGGAACTCGAAAGACGTGTTTACAAATTCCTAAGTAATTATATATTATGAAAGAGAGAAATATTTGTATTTATTTGATAAAAAATCAAAATACAAACTTACTTGTGGCTTTGCCATTTTCGATGATAAACTTGTTTTATTGAATACTATAGCATATAGATATTCTTCACTTTATTATAATATTCGGGTGTGGACCTGAAAGTAGGAGTTGAAGGGACTCTCCCTTAAAGATTCAATGTTCAAGCTTAATCTGCTTAATGTTATATTATCACTTAGTACTTGAACTTCTTGCACTTGTACAGCTCATTGCGCACCCTCCCGGCATTTTAATTGTCCTCTATTCGCTTCGAATGAGGGTCGGACAAAGTCAGACAATACTTGCACGCTTACCTGGGAACCTCCGTCTGTGTTGTTTCCAGTTCCCGAGCCCGTTGGTGCTAATGTAATTGCTAACGAAGTCGCACAAAGCAACAAAGCAGTTGTGGCGACCACCTGTGGTGGCGCGCGCAAAAGCAAAAGGGCTCTGGTTAGAGTGTAGAGCAAAACTCCGACCCTCATCAAAAGTTGGAATGGTGCGCGCTTCTGTACAACCTTGTTTCTGCACGTTGTCAGACGTTACATGGCAGCATGGCAAAACAAGGCAAGACTCACGTTGTAACACGCTTCGCGCGGCCACGTTGTAAATAACTAACTGTCGCGACCATTGCCGGCTTTTCCGCAATGCAATTTTAGCCTAGCAGTATGAATTTTCAATTTTGAAAAATTCCAAAGGAAAACCTCCAGATTGTGAGCTAACTTTGCGAGCAAATGAGTTGACGAGATGATATCCGTCTAACGTTCTAACGAAACGAGGAGAGCAGAAAACTGCGAGCCGCGCGCGGGTCGGGTAACACCTCGACAAGCAAATGAGCTATTGTAAGTTTATAACATACTGTCGCGGTCATCACGCGCTCTCGCGCATTTTACGGGCGATGCGCGCCAGCAGCCAGTAATGCGTAAAAGCGCGTGATGTGTGATGGCCGCGACAGTAGGTTATCAACCTTCTTTCGCGCATTTCTGGCCTGGGTTGAAGTAATTCTAAACGCACATCGCCCGTTAATTGCTCTGACAAATGCGTGACAGCGCGTGATGGCCGCGACAGTAGGTTATCAACCTACAATTTTGTGCGTGTCGCCACTGTAAGCACCTAGTTAGGTAAACCCGTTAATTGAGCTAGAGAGCTCCGGTTTGTTTGTAGTTGCAGAAATTGGTTTTAACATTTCGTTGGCGCCCCTGGAACCTCCTGGAAAATGTATTTGAAAGAGTTGCAGTGGGAGTATTTGCTAGACGTTGCCTAGCCTTGACGAGATTATATCCGGCTAACGTTCAGCTTAAGCTGCGTGAGTCGGGTATCACCGTTGACGAGATTATATCCGTCTACCGTGTACCGTTCAGTTTTAGCTGCGTGAGTCGGGTATCACCGCGACAAGTATCACCGCGACAATGCCTAGCCCTGCTTGCTGCTACCGCGAAGCTTTGTGGACGTTGTGAAATGGGTCACAACGTCAGATAAGGGAGTGTTAGGAATTAGAAATACGTACGTGCCCGGAGAGAAAAATTTAATGGATAGATGTAAGATCTGCAAAATGAATATCGTCCGTAGGACGGGGTTCCTGCTAGCTATTTCATTCTTACAATATTTAGACCTTTTATGAAGTTGTTTGTATAAAATTCTTTACATAGGAAAATTGTTGCATTGGAATGTAATGCTTTTTGTAGCTGATGCAGCTAATTTCCTATAATTATTAATTAATAGATTCGTTGCCAAAATTTATTAAACTGGAGTAATGTAATTTCAGTAAACTTTCATGTGTTAAGTGTTTATCTGGTTGCAGAAGCAGCGAATTGTCTTTCATTCGATATTATGTCTTCATTAAATCTATCATAATTCATAAACCTATACTTAAATACTATATCCATATATCGATTGATTTTTGAGACATTTCTTGTCGCAGTTTTTGATGATTGAGGGGCACCGGGCAAGTTGATTAAAGGTGTAAACTAGCTTTTTCACGTAAGGGTGATTTTGATAAAACCAGCATGAGCTCCTAAAATAGAACATTAATCAGAGCAACCATTTTTTCCCGTCAAATGCCTTTTTGCGCCGAAGGCGCAAAAAGGCATTACTAAGGGTTAACGATCGAGGGGGTGGTTGGAGAATGTGTATACTAGGTTTATGTCGTGTGTGCGTTACGTTCGTGCGCACGCTCCTTTATCAAACTTAATCATGTATACGAATACAATAATAGCTGTGTTACCAGACTTTGAATTGTAATTTGTAATTGTAATTAGAACATTTTGCATCACAATATAATTCTAGATTAAATAATTTATCAATATAAGAAGCTGCTCATGTGATGCAGGGTGCATCCAGTAAGAATACATTCTTTTGATGGGGCACCCAACTAAAGCCAAATTTATATTAGAATATT